>CAUYSK010049476.1:0-32359 GCA_963575035.1 Avahi laniger
GAGAGAAGTAAAACCCAGCAGAAACCAAGCAGGGGGAAGTGGGCAGCAGGGAGGAAGGGACAGCTGAAAACACTATTGGGTGATGGGCACTCTTATAGTTGTGACTCAAGCATTATAAAAGCGATCCATGCAACTAAAAACATTTGTATCCCTTCAATATTTTGAAATAAAAAAAGAAAAATATCCTTGCATGAATACTGATAATAGAATGGAGTTAGTAAAACAAGGTTGGTAATGTACAGAGGATGATTGCTATGCACTGAGGGACACATGCCTCCTGCTGACATGAAGGAGTGAATCTACTATAAAATTGAAACCAGGGGTGACAAATTAGGAGTAAAGGAATTCCCTACAAATTGCACATCCCCCCTTCAGAGAATACTCATAAATTGTAACAAGAATATAGTTATGTCTTCTGAAGGCTCTGTGCCTTGATGGATATGTTGGTGCATTACAAGACAGGCCACCACAAACAGCCTGAGGAACCTTAAGATTAACAACCAATGCATTTGCTACTGGTCTTCCCCTCAACAAGTTGTCTAGACCAGGCATGTCTCAAACTGAGTTATTTCATAACCTGGGAGATAGTCAAGATGACACACTATAGCATGATAAGAAAACATCAGAAATTTCATTTAAAGTTATTCTTGTACAACAAGAATACAGAACTGTATTTTACTTAATATAGGGATGAACACCACATCTCTGTGCCAGATATCGCATTTCAGTCACCTGCCACCTCAAGGAGGAGGGCAAGCTCCCCTGCAGAGTAGATTAGAGTGGCACCCTCGCTGTGTTGGTTTTCAGTATATTGCAACATATTTCATTCTATGTAAGGCTAGTTAAGTGGATTTTCAGTTTATGTCGTCTATTTTTGACAAAACACTTACAAAAAAGAATGAGCTTTAAAAAAATTCTCTGCAAAAAATAAAATCAGTTTAGATATAATACCAATATGAAAGCACAAGTGAGCGACAAATAAAAGCAGAGTTAACACTTTTCCTACTCTAAGTACAAGCTCTTTGTCAGCTTTGAGGTTAAAAAAAAAGGATAATGTAATCACATCTGACAAAAAGTGGTTTTAAAAATTGTGATTTATGAAGATTATTTGAAATAAGGATCTATATTTATATCCACTATTGTTAAGAGTGAATTTTCTCCTAAATATACATTTTGCCTTGACATTTTATCTAACAATTGTATGAAGCCATTATGATTAACAAGCATTGAGAAATTAATCATCCAGAATCTAAACACAAATCTCTACAATGTTATAGCAAGTCATGTGATTCTTAATCTAGGACACAACAAAATTTTACTCAATGCAATCAAAAGATAAAAAATCTCTTTTCAGATTTATGATTTCACAATGCAAGCTAAAAGGGGGAGGTTTTGGGAGAAGTACTTGTTCTATCTGAAGCAGTAAAAATAGCTGAATAGCTGAAATGATACACCAAATACAATGTAGTTATAACAATGCATATCTTTAGCAGACAGTGCTTTCAAAGGATGCATAGATACGTTGATGAAATTTTGACAAAACAAGCATTAGAGTAAATGTCATAAGTATGGGAGCCTTGTTATATAATTATATGAAAGAACAGATGTTTCTAACATCTCAGCATATACTTGCTACACTGTTTCAATAGCACATCATAACCTTTTTTGTGAAATACTAAATGAAAGAGTACACATATATGCATACTTTCTCAAAAGTAAATATATTCTTTAATTTTAAAAGAATACAAAGATCTATTAAAAAAACATGCAATATAACCACTGGTGGAGTTATACTTTAACTAGAATCTTTAAATGATATCGATAATTTTGATTAATCTAGTTATTCATCAGTTCAGTTATTCCAAAGTTAATATAACATTCTTTCACTACACAGACAAGCAATTTTAGCAGAAAGGTAACAGCCATAGTTCAATCCTTCTGATGAGCTCTGTAGAATGAATTTTTAGGTGCCCGCACAAGGCCTGGATCTTGGATACTGGAGTCCAGCTACAACCAGTTGCCCACAGGGGAAATCCAATTACCAGTGATATCGGTATTAGTACAAAAGGCTTGGTACTGGGCTGTCTTTAGGTGGATGTTTCACTAAAAGACTACCTGTATTTTTCCAGAAGTTAGTCTACATAAGCATTCTCTTTGACTGCATCTTCTGTCCTCTGAAGTTAAGTTTACCCCTTTAAATACAGATCCCAAGTTTATGGGTTTGGTTCTACTTACCTCTGTTGAAATGGCTACCTTACCGCCTTTGGGGAGCCTGAAGGCAGGCTCCTTCAACCCAGCACCACTGAGCCTCACTCCCAAACCTGCCTCTGCTGTGATGGAGAATAAGGACTCACGAAGTTTCAGGGCCCCTCCCACCACCTGGGGCATTCAAATGCTTCTCCTGAGGGGCCAGAGTTAGTCACAGGTCCCAACACAACACTGCAGCTTGTTCCTTCCAGCAAACACCACCTACTGGCAGGGAGGTTAATTTTCACAGCCCTTTACAACATTTATTGACTCAATCATATAGGGTGTGGTACACTCTTACCCACAAGCAACACTCACTGTCTCAGAGATGAAACTGGGCATGGTGTGCCAAACAATTCACATTATTAAATAAGAAGACCACAGAGCTGGGGAAAGAGAAAGGATTTCAAAGACCTCCATCTTCCCTCATCAAAGAGAGTCAGGGAATCTGTCACACACATAGCTCACCACTGCTACAGCCTACAAATAACTAGCAACTGAGAAAACCACCACACTAAGGATATCTATAGCCAAGGCATCCATCCAGAAACTAAACCACCATCAAAAGCACCCAAAAGCAAAGCCAAAGGTCCTTACCCAACATATGTTACAGACATGACCCTTAAGAGTGAGGGGGGAAAAAGCCCCATTGAAACAAAAGAAAAACCAAAAATAATAACCAACAGCTGCTTTAGATGAGAAAGAATCAGTGAAAGATTCCAGAAGTATAAAAAGTCACATTGAAAAGGCATCCCCAAAGAATAACACCAGCTCTCTAGCAATGGATCCCAACCAAAATGAAAATACTGAATTGACAGATAAAGAATTCCAAATATGGACTGCAAGGAAGCTCAATGAAACCCAAGAGAAAATGGAAAACCAACTCAAAGAAACCAGAAAAACAATTCAGGAAATTAATGAAAAATTCACTAAAGAGATAAACATATTTAAAAAAGTAGAACATCTGGAAATGAAAAATTCATTTAAGGAAATACAAAACACAGTGGAAAATTTTAAGAATAGACTAGACCAAGCAGAAGAAAGAATCTGAGAGCTTGAAGACAAGCGCTTCAAATTAACTCGATCAAACAAAAAGAAAGAACAAAGAATCAAAAATGAACAAAACCTACAAGAAAGATGGGATTACGTAAAACAGCCAAATATAAGAATCACGGGCATCCCTGAGGGTAAAGAAGAAAATGCAGAAAGGCTGGAAAACCTATTTCAGTGAATAATTGAGGAAAACATCCCTGGTCTTGCTAGAGATTCAGACATCCAGGTACATGAAGCTCAATGAACACCTGAGAGATTCATTACAAAGAGCTAATCACCAAGGCACACAGTCATCAAATTGGCCAAAGTCAATACGAAGGAGGAACTCCTGGTGAGCTATGAGTGAAAACATCAAGTAATTTACAAAGGAAAACCTCTGAGGCTAACCCAAGACTGCTCAACAGTGACCTTACAAGCCAAAAGGGATTGGGTTCCCATCTTCAGTCTTTCTTATATAGAAAACCTGCCAGCCTAGAATTTTGTAAAAATCAATTTCTTATTTGAAGGAGAAATAAAGACTTTTCCAGACAAGTAAACATTGAGGGAATTTGTCAAGACCAGATCTGCCTGGCAGGAAATACTCAGAGCTTCATTAGGGATGGACCAGCACAATAGACACTCACCAGTATAAAACCAGCCCAAAGCTAGAGCTCAGAGCTCATACAAAACAATAGCACAAGAGCTAAAACAAAGCAAGAAGGAACTACACGGCAGTATGAACAGAACAGTATCCCACATATCAATTCCATCAATCAATGTTTCTCAATCAGAAATGAAAAAGGAGATATTACAACTCATACCACAAAAATACAAATATCATTTGTGAATACTATGAAAATCTCTACACACACAAACTCAACAATGTAGAGGAAATGAACAAATTCCTGAAGACACACAATCTCCCATGACTTAATCATGAAGAAATAGAACTCTTGAATAGACCAACAAAAAGCAACAGATTGAAGCAGTAATAAAAGATCTTCCAAACAAAGAAAAGCCCTGGACCAGATGGATTCACAGCCAAATTTTACCAGACCTAAAAAGAGCCGGTACCTATAATGCAGAAATCATTCCATAACATCCAGAAGGGAATCCTCCCCAATTCATTCTCCAAAGCCAGTATCACCTTGATACCAAAGCAGGGAAGGACACACACACACACAAAAATTACAGACCAGTATCCCTTATAAATATACATGCAAAAATCCTCAAAGAAATACTAGCAAACTGAATAAAACAGCAAATCAAAAAAAAAAAACTAATCCACCTGGACCAAGTTGGCTTTATCCAAGGATGCAAGGATGATTCAACATACATAAATCAATAAATGTGATTCACCACATAAACAGAAACAAAAACAAGGACCACATGATCATCTCAATAGATGGAGGAAAAGCATTTGACAAAAGTCAGCACCCTTTCATGATAAAAATCCTCAACAAACTAGGGATAGAAAAAATATATCAGAATTATAAAAGCCCTATATGACAAATGCACAGCCATTATACTGAATGGGGAAAAGTTGAAAACATCCTCCTTAAGAACTAGAAAAGACAACGGTGCCCACTGTCACCACTTATATTCAACACAGTGCTGGAAGTCCTAGCCAGAGCAATCAGACAAGGGAAAGATTTAAAAAGTATCCAAATTTGGAAAAAGAAGGTCGAACTATCACTTTTTGCTGACAATATGATCTTGTATCTAGATAACCCCAAACACTCCACCAAGAGACCCCTGGAATTGATAAATAAATTCAGCAAAGTTTGCATGTTACAAAATCAGTGTATTCAAATCAATAGCATTCCTATAACCAGTAACAGTCAAGCTGAGAGTCGAATCAAAGACTCAGTAACATTCACAATAGCTACAAAGAAAATAAAATACCTATGAATATACTTAACATAAGATGTGAAAGATCTTTACAAGGAGAACCATAAAACACTGAGAAAATAAATCACAGATGGCACAAACAAATGGGAAAACATATCATGCCCATGGATCAGTAGAGTCAGCATTGTTAAAATGTCTATGTTACCCAAAGTGATTCACAAGTTCAATGCAATCTCCCTCAAAATACCAATGTCATATTTCACAGATCTAGGAAAAATACTCCTATGCTTCATTTGGAACCAGAAAAGAGGCTGAATAGCCAAAGCAATCAAAAAGAATTAATCTGGAGGCATCACATTACCAGATTTCAAACTATACTACAAGGGTATAGTAGCCAAAAGAGCATGGTCTTGGCACAAAAATAGAGACATAGATCTATAGAACAGAGAACCCAGAAATAAAACCATCCACATATAGCCAATTGATCCTTGACAAAGCAGACAACAGTATACACTAGGGAAAAGAAGGCCTATTCAATAAATGGTACTGGGAAAATTGGATAGCCATATGCAGAAGAATGAAACAGGATCCATGCCTCCCATCACTCACAAAAACAAATTCAAGATGGATAAAAGACTTAAATGTAAGTCATGATATCATAATAATTTTAGGAAAAAAGTATAAGAAAAACTCCTCTCGATATCAGCCTAGGCAGAGAAATTTATGAAAAAGACCCCAATGGCAATCACAGCAACAACAAAAATAAATACATGGGACTTGATTAAATTAAAAAGCATATACACAGCTAAGGAAATAATCAGCAGAGCAGATAGACAACCTCTAGAATGGGAGAAAATATTTGGATGCTGTATATCTGATAAAGGGCTAATAACCAGAATCTACAAAGAAGTAAAGAAAATCAGCAAGAAAAAAAATCAAACAACTCCATTCGAAAGTGGGCAAAAGATGTGAACAGAAGCTTTTCAAAAGAAGTCAGACAAAAGGCCAATAAACATATGAAAAAATGTTCAACATCACTAATCATCAGGGAAATGCAAATTAAAGCCATAATGAGGTATCACCTTACCCGTTAGAATGGCTTTTGGATGCACAGAGAAAGGAATGCTTATACCCTGTTGGTGGGACTGAAAATTAGTACAACCTCCATGGAAAATAGTAGGAAGATTCATCAAAGAACTAAAAGTAGACCTACCATTTGATCCAGGTATCCCACTCCTGGGTATTTACCCAAAGGAATAGAAATCATTTTATCAAAAAGACACTTGCACTTGAATGTTTATTGCAGCACAATTCACAATTGCAAAGATGCGGAATCAACTCAGTACCCGTCAATTTATGTGTGGATTAAACAAAAGGTGGTATGTCTATACCATGGAATACTACTCAGCCACGAAGGATGACTTAGTGCCTTTTGCAACAATCTGGATGGAAATGGAGACCATTTCTTCTAAGTGAAGCATCTAAAGAACGGAAAAACAAATAATGCATATACTTGCTATTAAACTGGAACTAAACAATGAGCCCACAAGTGCACAGAGGGAAGTAAAACTCAGTGGAAATCAAGCAGGAGTGAGGTGGGACATAGAGATGGGTGAAAACCTACCTAACGCATACAATGAATGCTATATGGTTGATATGCACATTTATAGCTGTGACTCAAGCATTACAAAAACGATTCATGTAACCAAAAGCATTAAAACCCCTATAATATTTTAAAATTAAAAAAACAACAAGAACAAAAGAATAGTAGTTGCTTAAAAAAAGAAATTCATATTTCAGCAAGAAACCTCTGGAAATTGATATTTGGAAATTTTTCTAGTCATGTCATTTTGATTCCAAGAACAATCTAAGTGTGTTAACTATGTAAAATTTTGTCATATATGCTAACTTCAAAAATTTGGAAAGAGAATACCTTAACCTGATTTCAAAATCAGAGTTTCAGTGGGTTGTGGGCCAACATGTTAAAAAATATAAAAAAGTAGCATTTTATGATTACTTTGTGAGAACAAGTAATTGATTGATACACCAGATGATTAAAATTTACTATATAAATTGAGAAAAAATTTTGTATAATTGGTGCTTAAGGCTGAAATACAGAGGTACATGGTGAAAATGTTTTACCTATCAGAGTGTGCAATGAGAATCGCCGCTTATTGGTCTATAGAAACAAACAGGAAGTTATTTGTCCCAACTTTTCCTTCTTGTAAAATGATTACCAGTCACTGCTGTCATAGTTTGCCTTCCTACTTTGTCCTTCCATTTCATTAAATATTATTAGTGCTTATATTAGCTATTGGTATTACTACTTCTATAGTAATAATACCCTCCGTACTTCATTTTCACCATACATGGAGGAAGAATTATTTCCACTGTACTTCCAAGAGTCAAATAATACTACGAATTGGTACAGGGTACATGGTAATGTCTGATACTAACATGAGATATTAATATATTGCTTTTGTCTATTTTTCTTAAATTGGGCTGCTGTGTCTCTCAATACTTTGACACTCCCTAAGATTTCATATCTATTCTTTTTCTCCCACTGAAAGTTTGAAAAACAAACATTTATTCCCAGGAGTTAGGCTATTATTTATTTCCCTTAATCAAAAAGGTTAGCACAGGAAGTAAAGATGGTACAAGATCTGAGGTCCTCAGATAGTCAGGTATCCCAATCTCATGTTACTCACAGCCCAAATAAGCACAAGAAAGAGAATAACACCCTCCTCAATATGTATTTTCTGATCTGATGTTGATTTCTTTAGTTCTCCCTTCACACTCTTTTCCAATATAATACAAATAACTGCTGCTTCTACAATAAAACGTAAGAGGAACAAAACTCATATTGCACTGAAAACATGAATGTAAATGTTCTTGGGTGAACAGATCTAACAATCAAAAAATATAAATTCCAAAATCACAATGGCAGAGTATAAAACACCTTGATTCAGTCATATGTCTGGGCATCACCACTGGATGACTGTCTATTAACAAATCATATAACCATATTACAATGTCCAGCACTTGGTAAATTCTCCAAAAACACCACGTATTAGTATTATTTTTGCAATTGTAATAAAAACTTCTGAACCTCTGTTTCATCATATTGAAAAAAATTGGGGTGAGGGAATGATTCCTGCTGCACCATTCACCAGACCTCTTGCAAGAATCAAATAAAATTACACATATGAAAGCCATTGAGTATGATAAAGCTCAGTATAAATATGTGATATTAAAAGACTACATAGAACTAAATTTCCCTGGTTGATAGTTTTTGCATCCTAATCTAAACATGATGATAATGATAACAACAAGGAAGGAACTTCATGCATGTTAAGGTACTTACATGTCTACTAACAACAAAGAGTATCAAAATCAGTGGATAAGACGGGTAGGGGAGTCATTATTCCCAAAGGTATTGTTGGAGAACTGAAGTCCATGAGCTGATGACGACTCACAAGAGAAGCCAGTTCTCTCATCCCAGTGCAGTGAGCATCTCCCTCCACCACACGAACTACCATGAAGTTTTCACAGCTAGTCATTTGCAGATTTATAACAACCCATTAAGACAGCCTGTAAGTGTGCATAATTTAAAAAATACATTTGCTTAATTGTCTTTCCATAATTACAACAGATGAAACTTCTTCCCTTGGCTCGTTTAAGCTATGATTCACGAGACTAGTTGTAGTGTGACCATTTAGGTAGAAAATGCTTTAAATCATGCATCATTACCAATAAAAAATTACCATAAATATTGAAGCCATGGGAAAACTTCAAATGAGTAGGGAATCTATGCATTTCATATGTGGCATATTATAACATGATGGATTAATGTATGTTTTATTCATTTTAAAATGTAAAATATATTCATTCATTTTTGCTCATATTTGCTTTTTTATCTGTCAACTAAGTAAAATTATATTATCTCTTCTTCCAATAAGCATCTTTAACCAAACTGAAAGTATAGTTTACATATATTTATAGATTAACTGAAAAATTTTAAGTGATATATATTAATTTTCTTATACTATGATTGTTTTCAATAAATTAAGATAATATATAAAATATATCCTGCTATAGTCCTATACCAACAGAAAAAAATACTATTAAAATTAACAGTTGGTTTATATCCTCCCAGACTATCTTTTAAAATAACTATATAATTTTATTTTATTCTAAATGAAACTATTAATAGAAGAACATCAAGGACTCTATCAATACAGCTTTAAATATTTTTAATGAAGAAGGAGAAATTCAAGCACAAAAGATAGATTTCATGGCACCTAAAAATAAAACCAATTTGGGCTGTTACTGACGTGTCTCATTGGACAAGTGCAGGCGTGTAGCTGACCTTCAGAGATACCAGAGTCAGCTAGCACCTGGAAACAGAAAGAACTCAGGTGATTTTTGCCTTCTGTCTCTTGTCTCTGCCTATCTGCTTTATTTTTCTTTTGTACACCAGCTTTCTCTTTTCTGGGTTCCTTTATGTGGTGTAAGGTGGCTGTATAACAACAATGAAATTTTCACATAGCCTCTACTCAAGAAATAACATCTGGAGCTGAGGTTCAAATCTTAATTCTAATTCCAAATTAATGGAGAAGCACTTTATATCAGGATCCCAACAGAAAACAGAAGGCTTACTAAGCTCTCACTTTTTAGCAGAATTTAATTAAGGGAATATTTACAGAGATTGGGACAAAAATTAAAGGAACCAACAGGGGAGATTGAGAAACCCAAGATTTAGCAACAAGGCAAGGCCTTTATCACCCAGGCTTGAGGGAGCTAGGAGAGGGGGTTTTAGGGGATGGTGTTTTCCAGCAAGAGCTGTAGTTGAACTCAACCATTATAAGAACCACCGTGCAGAATGAGTGTGAGGAAAGAAATATCCTCATACTCCAAACACATCTGGAAGCCAGAAAACAAGCAATGAGGAGTATAGGGGCCAGCCCATAGGCACAGAGCAGAGAAGAAAGGAGAAGGAAGAGGGAGAAAGATGAAAAAGATGAAGAAGATAGAAAATGGGGGTAGAGAGACAGGGAAAAGATGAAAAGGCCAAATAAAATAGGAAAAAAGAACAATCAGCATATGTCTATGGGATCTACCTGGCTTGAATTCCTTCCTTTCCCATCCAAGCAGTTATGACCAAGAGGTTAGATCAATAAACAGTGACCCAAAGGTGCTCCTATACCACCCTGTATTTTATCTTTATAGCAGTTATCTCATTTGATTTATACATTGGTTCACATATAATATTATTGGTTTTCTTAAGTTTCTTGAAATGCCTTGCATTATATGTTGTTTTGGGGAAGTGTGATGTCAGTCTAATGTTCTTGCCTTTGTATGTGTCATTCATCTTTTTACCTAGAGACCCTGATTACTTTATTTTTTATATTTAAAATTTTTTACTGTGATATGTTTGAAATTGATTATTCCAAATCAATTTTCCCAAGTACCAGGTAAGCATTTTCAATGTAAAATGAAGATTGTTTTTATTTCTGTGAATTTTTCTATTATAGTTTCAAATACTAGTTTGTTCCATTATTTGATTTTTCTGTCTTTAAGGAAACCAATTATACGTATGTTGAACATCCTTTGTTTTCCAATTCAACTGCTTTTTCTCTGACCCTTTTTATGTCTGTATCTTATTTTTATTCCATCTGATTTTTGTACTTTTCTTCAGACACTCATACTTTAATCTTCATTTCTTAAATAAATTTGTTTTTCTTCTTCTACTTGTTTCCTGACTTCCTAGTTGGGGTCAATTTCTTGCCTCAATTTTTGTATTTTTAACTCAAAGTGTCTGTTTTTATATACTCAAATGCTCATTTGAGAATAGTTAACATGTGAGATATTATGTTAAAGTTTTTTCCAGCTTCATGGTAGATTATCTTCATGGGAAATTTTTAATCAGCAGTGAAGTTTTTATTTGTATTTTCTAATTTTTTTTTTTTTTTTTTTACAATGGTCTGCTCTTTGCTGGTCCATTTTTTGGGATATGGTTCAAGTTTAAGAGTAACCTCTTCTGTTAGTTCTGCTCTGTTCTATGCAGTTTCTCTTACGGATGGTGTTGTCAGGGTAGGGAAGGAGAGGCATTAGCAAGTCTTGTTTTTTCTTTTGTTCCTGTAGGATTCTTAATTTTCTACTTATACTGTTGTTTTTTTCCTTTACTGCCTTTGTTTTGCAAGAAATACTCCTCCATATATCCAATTTTCTCTCAGAATGATTCCCTAAGCCTCCCACTCCCAGTCCTTCACACTTTCAAGTCCCTTTCCTGTAGCCAGAACTGTGGAATATGTTCAATGTTTTGACTTTTATTGTTGTACATTTTCTTTCTGGGGACGATTTTGTGTGTTTTTTGCCTAAGCTGTCTGCTCCCCTCCACTCTTTTTTATGGGCTTCCTTAAGCTTCCTCTCCCCCGCTCTCTGTAATCATAGGCTTGCAGTGGTGAATACATGATGACTTTTTTCCTTTTCTTGCAGGTAATTAGAAGTCTGTGGTGTTCTCTGTCTCCTGGTTATGCAGGGGGCGCGGGTCATGCGTAGTTTCATTGACTTTTTTGTTGTTGTTGATTCTATGTTACTTTAGAATACAGTCTAGGATATATTTGGATTCAGACAAGTGCCATTGTTCTCTGAAGCCCCATAATTATCTTTATTTGAAAAAAATGTATTCTAAAATAAATACATGCACATGGTGAAACAACATCAAGTAGTACAGGTAAGTACCATAATGAAAATAAAGTCTCCCTCTCACTTAAAAATTGTAATCCCCCATGCTGGGCAGAGGGGAGGGGGGAGGAGGGAGGAGGAGATGGGTATATGCATACACAAAGAGTGCAATGCGCACCACCCAAAGGATGGACGTATTTGAAACTCAGAGTTGGGGGGGGACAAGGGCAACATACAGTAACCTAAACATTTGTACCCCCATAATATGCTGAAATTAAAAAAAAAATTGCAATCCCCCAGTATCCCTTCCCAAAGATCCTGGTACCAGTTTTGTGAATAACCTTCCGTAGATAATCATTGAGTATAGAAAGTTATATGTTTGTGTATGTTTGTATATGTTTATATATAAGAATTCTCTATTTCACATATAAAGTATTAAATACACATCATTTTATACTGATTTAAAACATAAGTATAACATATACAGTCATTTCTCCTGTTAGCATCATAGGTCACATAAACAAATTGAAAACATTTGCCACTTATTTAGAACACTTAGTCCCTTTGCCTTTAATATAATTAGTAATTATATTGAAATACATCATCTTACTACATGCTTTTCTTTTGTCCTGTCTACTTTACGTTCCTGTATCACTCATTTTGGATTAAGTACATTTTATTATTCCATTTTTTCTATTAGCTTGTTAGTTATAAATTCTTTTTACTGTACTTTTACTGTAAAAGATACATTACTGTATTTATTCCTTCCTAAATAATCTATAGCTCTTAGTATACTTTAACTCTATCTATTCCTTCCTATATGGAATTTCCAATTATTCTCTTGTATTTTAATTCTTTATATTTTTAAATATTAAAATGTTATTTTCATTATTTTTAAATTAATATTCAGTTAGATTAAGCCATGTATTTATTATTTCATTTCTCTTTTATTATTTCTTGCATCCTGGAGCTTTAATATATTATTAGTTTTATTGTGCCTGAATATATTGGCACATGCTTTATTGCTAGTCTACTATTAACAATTTCTCTCAGTTATTATGTAAAGTTATATTTACTTTTTTTTATTTTTGGAAGATATTTTAATTGAGTGTTAAATTCTATAGAATTCTAGGTTTGCAGTTATTTTCTTTCACTAGTATCAAGATATTTCATTTTCTTATGATTTCCATCTCTTCCAAAGTCCACTGTCATTCTTATTGCTGCTCCCTTGGAGTTATTTTGTTTGTTTCTATAGCCAATTTAAAGATTCTTCTCTTTTTTCAGCATTGTTACTATGAGTGCTTCAAAATTAAGTTTTCTTTTGATTTAATGTGCTTGGAGCTTAAATCTGTCGTCTCAGGCCTTTTCTCTCTTCCCCATTCTTGATCATTTTTTTTCTTTACCTACTGCTTCTTCTCTATGCACTTTTCTTCCCAATTCTTTAATTTCACATATCTTAGATTTTTTAACTACATTGTGTTTATGTTCTTTTCTATATTTTGAATTCCTGGATAAACACATTTGTGGATTTTTTTCTTTTGATTTACTTCCTATTTCATCAATTCTCTCTTCAGTTGTGTCTAATTGGCAGTTAAGCACATTCATTGAGTTATTACCTTGTTAGTTTTCAGTACTAGAATTTTCATTTGATTTTTTATGTCTTTCATTTTTATGCAAAATTGTTCAAAAAATTCTTTATTTTACATGGCATGTTTGAATTACCCATTGTTTCACAATTTTCAGTCCCATCTTGTCTTCTTTTATACCAGATTATTCATTATTGTATGCTATACATTGTCAATTAATATTAGTTGAAATGAGACTCAACATGATATACGTTATTTTCTTCCAGAGACGATTTGCTTTTTCTAGAGACAGCATAATCCAAGATGATTTAATTCGATCAGGAATCGAAAGGATGTGAAGCTGAGTTTCAGTCCCATGAGGGTTGATTTTACTACTAGTTCACTGTTCCTAGGATATTGCCCTTTTAAATTCCAGGTATCTGGGGTATTTACCATATCCTACTCCTTGTCAAGCCCTAGACTTTAATTTTTCTCTCTCTCTAAACCTATCTTTACCATGTCTTCTTTTCACTTTTTTTTTTTTTGGCAAATAATCAATCAGTCACTTTGGGTCCCCACTGGAACCATATTTATCAAATGGCCAATATATCTACTTAATCTTCAGTCTTCACTCCTTAGAGCAAATATCTACATTACTTTATATTGAAATAATTCTTAATATTCTGTGTGCTACAGAAAATAGAAGAAAATGAATTTACTACTCATAAAATAAGAGAGTTAGAAGTGTTGCTAAGAAATTTTCACTCCAATATAAGGATCAGTTACCAATATGCAAATTTTCATTTTAAATATTCAACTGATAAAATACAATTTCTTAATTCAAACTTGATTTTTCATTTTATTCATATTGTAGTTTTTTCTGTTACTTTTAGTTGGCATGTAATAATTGTACTTAATTATGGGATATAGGGTGATATTTTGATATATGTATAGAATGTGTAATGATCAAATCAGGATAATTAGCACATATATTAATGAAAACATTTTTTTCTGTTGTAAACACTAAAAATCCTCCCTTCTAGCTTTCTGAAAACACACAATATTAACCATATTCATCCTACCATGCCTCAGAACACCAGAACATATTCCTTATATCTGCATATCCATTAGTCAACTTCTCTTTATCCTTCCCATCCTCTAACAACTATAATTCTTTTCACTTCTGTGAGCTCAAATTCTTTTATCGCCCACATGAGTGAGAACATGTGCTATTTATCTTTCTATGCCCAACTTATGTCACCTTCCATAATGTCCTACAGGTTCATTCATGTTGCCACAAATAACAGAATTTCATTCTTTTTATGGCTAAATAGTATTCCACTGTGTATATATATACCGTTCAACTGTTGATGGCCATGTAGGTTTATTCCATATCTTGGCTGTTGTGAATAGTCCTGTGATAAACATTGGGATTCAGGTATCTCTTCAATATACTGATTTTTCTTTCCTTTGGATAAGCAGTGGGATTGCTGGATTGCATGATAGTTCTATGTTTAGTATTTTAAGAAACCTCCATACTGCTTTTCATAGTCATTTTACTAATTTACATTCTCACCAGCCATTTATAAGAGTTCCCTTTTCTCCACATCCTTGTTATTTTTTTTTTGTTTTTGATGATGGCCATTCTAACTGGGGTGAGATGATATATCTCTTGTCATTTTGATTTTACATTTTTCTGATGAATAGTTATGTTGAGCATTTTTTCATATACCTGTTGGCCATTTGTATGTATTATTTTTTAGAAACATATATTCACATCTCTTGCTCAGTTTTTAATGGGATTATTTTTTTGCTATTGATCTATTTTAGTTCCTTGAATATTCTGAATATTACTCCCTTATCATATTAATACTTTGCAAATATTTTTTCCCTTCTACAAGTTGTCTCTTCACTCTGTTTATTGTTTACTTTGCTGTGCAGAAGTTATTCAGTTTAATATAGTCCCATTTGTCTATTTTTGTTATTGCTACCTATGTTTTTGAAGTCTAACTCACAAAATCTTTGCCTAGATCAATGTCCTAAAGCATTTCTTCTATGTTTTCTTCTAGTGTTTTTACAGTTTTTGGCCCTATATGTAAGTCTTGAATTCCTTTGGGTTGATTTTTGTATATTTTGTTGTTAACTAGAGATAAGGGTCGAGTTTCATTCTTTGGCAGATAGATATCCAGTCTTCCCAGCACCATTTATTGATGAAACCATCCTTTCCCCAATGTATGTTCTTAGTGCCTTTGTCAAAATTCAGGTACCTATTAATAAGTTGATTTAATCTGGATTCTCTATTCTGTTCCATTGATTGGTCTATGGGTATATGTTTATTTTAAATCTTTTTCACTTAAATGAGAAAATCACCAGAGACACAGAAAAGTTTTGCTTACTTTTCTGTTGCTGTTGTTTTTCCCATTCATAGTTGAACTAAATTTTTGAAAACTGTGAAGAAATATTATTACTAATGTTTTAATCATTATCATCATTATATTTATCATCACTGACCTAGAGAATTTTAAATGCATACCACAATCTGGCAGTTAAGATTCTGTAAGCAAAATCTATTTTAAAAATAGTCATACATAAAATAAAAACTAATTACAGCTTACATGGTTAGTATCCAACTTATCTTTTAGTGCTAATGTGAAGTTAATTAATTTAATTCAAAACATTTAACAAATATTACTTAGATACCTACTATGTACCAAGTATAGTTCAATGTACTGGGCATGTAGTGGTAAACTTAAAGTTCTAGGTCTCATGGAATTTACATTCTTATTAAGAGAGGCAGGCAATAAGTAAACACATAAACACATTTTATTAGATGGTGACAAGGGCAACAGAAAAAAACAAGATATGGTAAGGAGGATGGGAAGGAGTAGGCAAGAATGGACACTGTATTATTGTCAGCAAGATAAGGTGACATTTCAAAAAAGACCTAAAGGTATTGAGAATGTAAGCTATGTAGATATCTGGGTGAAAGGTATTCAAGGCAGAGAAAAAGCAAGTACAGAAGTCCTGAGGTAGAAGCGTACCTGGAATGTTTAGGAAATAGCACAGAAGCCAGAGAGCATGTGTTCTAAATGAAATTAGAGTGGAAACAGTGGAACCACAATGTTTGGGGCCTTATGAGTTCTTACCAAGATTTGGACATTTACCCTGAAGCATAGGAAGCCACTGGGAAAATTGAACAGACAAGTGACATGATCTGACTTATGTTGTTGAAGTCTTACTCAGGCTGACATGTTGAAAATAAATAGCAGGGCGTAGGGCACAAGGAAGCCAGGAGACCAGTAACGAGGGTATTGCAATAGCACAGGTACGAGATGATTGTGTTTGAAATAAGTATTGGCATAATAATGGTGAAATGTAGTCATATTCTAGAGGATGTTTAAAGACAGCACTTGACAGGATCATGAGGATGATGGATGACTTTACAGTTTTTGGTTTAATCAAGTGGAAAGATGAAGGTGCCAACTGAGATGTGAAAGACATGGTGGAACAAACTAGATAGGGTATGGCCAGGTTCCTTTTTAGAGCTAATAAATTTTAATGGCTATGAGACGTTTGTAGGGAGGGTTGAATAGGTCATAAAATACATGAGTCTGTATTCTGGGTGAAGGTAGAGATATAAATTTGGAAGTCATAAGCTGATTGACAGTATTTAAAGTCTTTACGTTCCATAAGATAACCTAGTGAGTGTGGAAACAAAATAGTAGGGGTCTGATGATTGAACCCTGGAATACCGCAATATTCATAGATCATGGAAAGAAGGAAAAAGCAAACCAAAATTTAATTGTAGGTGAAGTGGTACTATGGTCTGAATGTTTGTGTTCCTCAAATTTATAAATTTAAATACTATCCCCCTACCAGGTGATGGTATTAGAGGTGGAGCCTTTGAAAGGTGATTGGTTCAAGAGGGCAGAGTCCTCATGAATGGGATTAGTAGACTCCAGAACGCTCGTTTACCCCTTCTGCCATGTGAGATTACAGTGAGAAGACAGCTGTCTGTGAGGAAGTAACCCCTCACCAGACACCAAATCTGCTGGCACCTGGATCTTGTACGTCGCAGCCTCCAGAGCTGTGAGAAATAAATCTCTGCTGTATGTAAGCCACCCAGTATGTGGTAGTTTGTTATAGCAGTCCAAAAGGACTGAAACAACTACGAACCCCAGAGGTTATGAAAGAAGACTTTAAGAGAAAATAAAGTGAACAAGTGATCAAATGATAAGTTAGACAGGACAAGGACTAGAAACTGACCACTGGATTTGACAACACGGCAATAACTTAAGACTTTTCTGACTGAGGTGAATTCAAGCAAAAATGGAGAAAAGAGAACTATATATAGAAAAACAATAAGGACGGGCAACTCTTTTCAGGAGCTTTGCTAAAAGAAGCCCAGAGACATGGAACAAACTGGAGAGGAATGT
Organism: Avahi laniger; assembly: GCA_963575035.1. Taxonomy (NCBI): domain Eukaryota; kingdom Metazoa; phylum Chordata; class Mammalia; order Primates; family Indriidae; genus Avahi; species Avahi laniger. The sequence continues at coordinate 17,819 of CAUYSK010049476.1, forward strand.
GAGACTGAGCAAGTTTTATTTTTAATATATTATAGCTCATTTGAATCATCCAATCAAGTGGTGAAATTGACGATGCAAGAGAGAGGAAGAAGCAGGAAAATTACCAGAGTCACGTCCTTGAGAGGGTACGAGCTCCAGTGTAAAAACAAAGGGGTTGGCTTTCAACAGAGGCACGGATGTTTCATCAATAACGAGAGTAAAAGCCATATAAATAGATACAAAAGGAGTCAACTTTTTTTTTTTAGTTCTGCAGAACAGAAAAAGAATTGGACTTAGCCAAGACTGAGATTGTTTTCTGGACAAACACAATGTAGGAAGACAGGCATGTGCCAGGGGGCCATGATAACAATTGGGCAAGGACTCTACATGAAAGTAGAAGTGAAGACAGATAGTGTGTGAGAAATATTGTAAAGGTAGTAAAATCAATGGATTGTAGATCAAGGATTTAAGAATTCCTGAGGCCAGGGCAGTCGAAGGAGTGAGCTGGAAAAACAGGAGTGGTGTTTGGATAGTGTAACGCTTAAAATGAAGCTTACGGAGAAGTGAGATTACTGGTAATGCCAACGTCTAGGTCACGGCACTTAGATATGTGTGCCTGAGTCGGAGTAAAAAAAGATAAAAAGATGATCACTGGAGGTCAAGAGGTCAAGGAACGGAGATGGCAGGTAAGTGCCCAATGAAATTTATTTATTTATACACACATATACACACGTTTTATGTACATATACATTATATATACGTATGTATGTGTTGAAAAAGAGAATTTGCTAGGTCCTCAGAGGTTAAAGCAATGTATGGGAGAGAGTAAGACCTGGGGATCTGTAGATGCCTGTGACAAGGTGTTGTAATGAAAGGCATAATAGGACAGCTTCGACTTCAAAGCTTCAACTTCAAACCTGGGTATTTTTAAGGAGAATGAGGAGAATGGTCTGGAAGGTGCCAAGAGAAAATCTACCTCCAGGCCCAGGGCAAAAGAGCCCAGAAGGAAAAAACATTCCCTTTGTAAGAGGGCTTCACGAGAAGCTGTTTCTTTAGGGAGAACCAAGTTTCAGAGAGCAAGAAGGTAAAAAAATGTTGAGTGAATAGGTTAACGATGCAGAGAGTTTTGCTGATAACGAACACTGAGTCCCAGAGTACTCAGTGGAAGATTTAGAGAGTCGGGAAGGCAGAAAGATTTTACAGAAAGTAAAGACCTTATAAGGACAAAGGATGAATTTGGAAAATGGGGGATGACTTGGAAGACTTGTAGTTCACAGAGTAATAAACAGAAACAAAGATAACGGGCACAACAGTATTAGTCCTAGAGTCCTTCGGCAGGATACGACAGGGAAGCAGTGCGTGTTGATGAGAAGGGAAGAAGGTCTTGATGAGAGTATCTGGAGCCCCAGGGTCCTCTCTTCTTACTACTGACAACAGCGTGAAAGCCACACAAGATGCTATTGGTGAGATATTCTAAAACATATACAGAGAAAATTTCATCTATTTGATAACTACTAAGGCATTTACACAATTCAGTTTGAGCCAGAATATTATAAGGTCTGTGGAAAAGCTAATGTTATAATTTTGGTTGGGAAACAAAAAATATGCAGTAAGTAATTTGCCCTCCATGTCACTGAGGAAATAAATGAGTCTGATTTATTTAATGGTATTTTGTAATGTTGCAAATAAGTCATTGCACTGTCAGAATTTCTACCTGTTCATTAGGTACTTAAGTCTTATAGATATATTTTTAATCATCAAAATATCCACACTGCAGACATTAAGCCCAAGCTTGAATTGCAGAGAATTCTTTAAAAAACAGAAGAACTATAGAGCACTCTAGTCAAAGCACAGTGTTTAAATCCTTTATCCCGTGTAATACTTGCAACAGCTTTGTGATATGTTATTTCCATTTTTCAGAGGAAAAAACTAAGGTTTAGAGAAATAAAGCTGTGCTACATCATACAGTGGATAAATATTTGAAATATGGTATATCTGCACCTAAAGCACCATCTGAAATCACGATCTCCGTGAGGCTCCTGTAATAAGCACTTCTCAAAGGGCAGTGGCTGAACTCATGAATTTGTAAGAAAGGCAAATTCTAGGGCTCCATCCCAAACCTACAGAACCAGAAATTCTGGGGTTGGTGCCCAGGAATCTGTATTTTAGCAAACCCTCCAGGTGATTATGAGGCATGCTCAAGTTTGAGGACTCCCGTTCTCTAATAAGTAGAGATGAAACATCAAATTATTGAAAGCATGATAAATGGCAGAGTAACTACCCATTATTCTAAGATCTTTAAATTCTCTCTCATATGGGTGGGGAGGTGAGTGTGGATGTGTGTGTGTATGGGGGGTAGGAGTATAGTACTTGCTAACCCTCCTCCTCTGTTATAAATACCTTCAGGAATATTACTGAGGTCAGGAATTACTGAAGATTATTATGAGAGTCAAACAATTTGGAAACACATTCCATTTACAATCTTTCCACTGAGAGAATTTGGTCATCAGCACAACTGTTGTCTTTATTTTCTAGTCTATTAAATACATGAAGAAACAATAACTCTTGTTCTTTGAAACACTGAAGCTCTCATTTGCACTACAAAATCCAGTGATTTATACATGTGTCACATATTATGAGCCTCTCAATTGTACCAGTAGTAAGACTTTGCAAAACAGGACAGTAATGTTACAGGGTTGTGAGACAAGAAAACTGCCATGACATTAATCTCTGACTCCATGTAGGGAACATCTTATTAGAAATGACATTCTTGCTGCTGCAGAGCTGTTACCAGGGCAGCTAAATTGCTGAAACAGCCATTTAATCTCTCCTTTTTCAGGGAATAGAGAATCAATACGAAACATATTGTGACTTTTTTTTAACATATTGTTAATTTTTTTTTCATATCACACGAATAACTGATTTTCATGGAAAATAGATTTTCCAAAAATCATATCAGGGGTTCTCTCACCTATTTCCACACTTTCCAACCAAAACAGAGACCATTATAAAACCATTAATTAATTCAATGCTCTTCCTCTAGCCGTGAGGGCATAATGAAACACTAAATTCCCCAGGTAAGAGGTCACATAGAGAGAAAATCCTGCATCTATTAATTTTTGTGTGAGACAGGGCTGGTGAAAACGGATGGCGGGAAGAAGTAACCACTTGCATTTGTCTGTCTCTGCTAACTTCTACTCCAGTCGCTTTACATCTACCATAGCATATGCATCATCATCATGAAGTAATCTGCAGGTACAATCACCCCCGTTTTACAGAGGAATAAATTAAAGCCACAGACGTTTAACAAATATGTATAGGTAATGCTGAATGTTGTGTTTAGAACTTTGATTGGAACCTGGTTCTCTTGACCATTACCCCTCTATCTGATACTATCCCGATTCTCACCCCACGTGTAAGTGACCCATCTAGAAATAGCATGTGCCACTTCCACTCAATGAAGCATGATGATCTAAACTAGTAGTTCTCAAAGTATAGTAGAGTCACACTTTCAGGGCATGTTTTTATAGTAACATTAGGCTGTTATCAGCCTTTTTCACTTGTGTTCACTCATGAGAGTACAGTGGAGTTTTCCAGAAGCTACAGGATATGCAATATAGAAATAGACTCACTGCAGAAGCACATAAGAAAATTCTTCTATTAAGCTGTCATTAAAAGGATTTGAAAAATCATTTTAAAATGCCAATCTTCTCACTTATTTTTTGTTTTTAAAATTTTCATAAAATTACATTATCTATGTTAATGTAATGATTTTATCATTGGTTTAAAATGAATTAATAAACATCTTTAAAACTCGTAATCTCTAATATGATAAATATTAATAGCTATAATCTATATTTTTAAAAAGTTATTTGGGGGTCTCAATCACTTTTAAGCATCAAAAGGGAGCCTGAGAACCAAAATCTTGACAACTGCTAGTCTGGACTAAAAAGCTGACCTATAAATAAATTCCTATGCTTCAATTATGTTCTTTCATTATTTATTCTCTTGTTCTACATTTAATAAATATTTCCCAAGCCCTATTATATGCAAAATAGTGCAAGATACTGGATCCACAGTGATGAACAAAGCAACAGCCCTTACTCCTGGTGAGGGAGAAAAAAATAAATAGTCAATACATAACATATGCATGTTATAAACACTGATACAGGTTTTAAAGGAAAAAGGCAAGATGGTATGAAGTAGAATGGAGGCCGGGAAGAGAACCCTAGAATAAACTGGGAGGGCTGTACAGAAGAATGAGGAGGAATCACATGAATTACAAGAAATAAATGAGAGAAAAAAACCTGACAGCGGAAACATCATGTTTTAACATCAAGGTGATTAAAAGTTTCATATACTCCAAGAAATGAAGCATCAATAGGTCACTGGCGTATAGCGAGCAGAGGAGAAACTCAAAAGGAAGAGGTTGGAAACTGAGGCAGAGGCTATATCTTATAAACCATCATATGTCGTGATAAGAACTTTAGATTTTATTCTATGCACAGTAGGAAGTTCTTACAGGATTTCAAGCAGTGGAACAGCTTGACCTGTGTTGAGTGGGCAGTACAGATTAAAAGAAGGAAATCTATCAAAATTAACCAATGGAAACAAAATGGGCAAAATCAGTCCAGGAGAAAATCAAGGCATTATCAAAATCTAGTGGAGGAATAGGCAAACTAGAAAGAAACTGTAAAAAATATTACATTCCTTTGAGCAATAAGGTGAGGTGAGCTAAGAACACATTGGGAGTTTGACCAAGTGGGCCGGAGTTCACTTGAGCTTGAACTCCCCAGGCACTACTCCAGGTTACCAGAGCACAGGGACCTTCCCTCCATGCCTATAATGATATAATAATAGTGAAGCCCCCAAATGAAATAAATAGCAACCAAAGGCAGAGAAATATATGGTTTAATTAGCTCCATCTAAGTCGAGGTCTTTAGGATGGTGAAGCGATGTACATTTATACAGAAGAGTCAAATTTTATTTTTTATAGATTTAGGAGGGGTACAAGTACAGTTTTGTTACAGACATACAGTGCACAGTTGTGAAGCCTGGGCTTAGAGTGCAGCCATCACCTGAACAGTGTACATTGTATCCATTAAGTATGGCACGTCATTTCTAGCAAGGAACCTCTCAGACTGAGGAATGGGCTCACGATGTTTGTGGCCCTTTGTAAGCTGATCTTGGATCAGGGCAGTTTTAATGCTTATTGCTTAGACTGCTCTCCTTGCCTTGACTCTCACCCGGGAAAATTGGGCCTGCTCTGCGAGAGAGATGGGGGAGAGTCTGAGCCAGCAAGCTGACTTACACTTTTAAAAGTTCACTCCAACTGCCGTGTGAGAACAGTTTGGGGATAAGGAAGCAAAACTGGAAAGACGCATTAGAAAGCTATTGTGGTTGTCAAAGGGAAAGATGATGGTAGCTTGGATAAAGTGGTGATGGTGGAAACAGAGAGGAGGGAATGGCTGTGTGACAAGGAGCAGATAAAACGGAATGGGGTTCTCGATGCGGCGGACTGTGAAAGGTGAAGACAGGCAGAAATCAGGTATTACTCACATATTTCTGGTTGGCGAAGCTGAGTAGATGATGCTTCTATTTACTGAAATAAGAAAAATCGGGGGAAAGGGGGAAACATATCAAGTGGGAGAGAGGAAATCAAGACTTTGGGTAGAACTTACTTGTGAGACATCTCAGTGGAAAATGACAAGGAAGAGGTTGGATAAAAAAGTATGGAGCACAGCGGAAAGGTTTGTAATGAAGACAGACATTTGGGAACTACAGGTACATTTACTGAAAGACCTAAAATTTCAAGTGCTCCTTTAATATTTTTGAGCCTCACAAAGGGTTAGGCCCAAAGGCCTGTGAGTTCTCCGGCTTGCTCCATACGTGCTCCACACCCAGCGAGTACCCCATCGGCCATATCAGCTGCACTCCACGCGGTCCTCAACCTAGCAGGTTTCACGGCCCTGCCAGCCCGAAGAATTATTCAAACAAGAAGCCAATCACATCTTCCCATGGAAACCATGGGGCACCCCAGCCCCATCCGTCACAAAGCCTGCCTCCCACGGCCCCTGAAGATTCATTCTATCCTCAAGCACAACACTCGTGTGGCCCTGCCTGGTGTGTGGCATCCTCCTTCCCCAGGCTTCGAATGTACATGACTAATCAACTGCTGTGAGTCTCATCTGTCCAGAACTGGGGTCATGTGTTTAGCTATCTCACACTACTGAGGGCTAGGGATCTCTCCTTCACCAGTGGGATGAACAGGAAGTGATCGGCACAGTATGTGAATGACATTTAAAGATGCTGAGATGGATGAAGTCACCTAGGCAGAAAGCGTAAAGAGAAAAGAGGGCCTAGCAGTCAGGTCCAGTGATGATCTAGCAGGAGAAGCTGAGAGGTGGCTTGAGAGCGTAGAAGGACAACCAGTAGGTGAAGGTCCTGGAAACCAGAAGGAAAGACTATTCCAAGAGGAGGATAAAAATTTACCTGGCTGCAATTGGCAACAGGGAAGTCATTGGTGAAGGCGGCAAAAGCAAGTTCCCGGGAGTAGTGGGACTGACATCAGACTGGAGTTAAAGAGGGAAGGAGAGATGAGGATGTGAAGACAAGTCATCTGAGAGATTCAGTGATAAAGGGGAGTAGAGAAATAGGTCGCTCTCTAGGTAGGAACCTGGGACAAAAGGAAGGAGCCTGTTTGAATTGTGGCAGAAAAAATCCAGGAGGGCAGAAGTTTGATGATCCTAGAAAATGAAGAGGTATTCAAAGAAGAGAGGCCCCTACAGAGACAGGGTGGAGTACATTTGGAATATGAATCCTGGTATTTAGTAGATTTGATAACTAGAAGAGAGTTCTTTTCTGGTGGCTTCCATTACTTCTTTGAACTATGAGGCAAGAATAGCTGCAATGGAGACCACAAGTGTGAGAAATGAGAAGATAGTATGAGAGAGTTAATGTGGAGAGGAAGCCCATTTGAAAAATTATAGAAGAATTTTGATAGATTAGCAATTCTTAATGAAATCAGTGCTTTATTGTTTACAAAGCACAAATTTAACAATAATTGCTATAATTTTGTGAGCACCTACTATCACTTCATACATATCATCCTTTTATTTGAACCTTACAACCAACTTATGATGTTGAAATCATTTTCCCCACTTTATAGATAAGGAAATTTAAGCTCAAAAATCTTATGTAGTTCACAAAGCTATTAATAGTAAGCGAAGGGGCAGTGAATTGAATTCAGTTCTATACGGCGCAAAAGCTGTTGCTGTTAATATTTATACCATCTTAGTGTTTCTCAAACTTGAATGAAGCAGGCACACTTTAAAGTGAAGTAAGTCTCATGGACTCCTAGCATTAACTTAAATTGGCTTTTATTTTATTTAAATATGCACAGACATAAAAATGAGGATAAATTCTATTCTTTTAGCCCTTTTTCAATTAGAAAGCCATATAAAATTTATAAAGTAGCAATAATAAAACTATAAGACTAATAAAATTCTAATTATCAACATTATTTTAAAGTGACATGCTTTCTTAAAAGTGAATTATTTATAATAGGTTTAAGAGTATTGTATTTTTGCATAATATTTTTCACTTTTGTGATATTATTTCGAACAAAACAGACTGTCATTAAAGTCACCATGATTATCATTATTTTTCCTAACGATGGATTCATTTTCAGCCACCAGTTATCACTTTTAATACTGAATCCTTTTAATAGTGTACTTCAAAATACAGCACTGAAAAAATTAAAAGTGGCTTCATTGTGTATTTACTATGCTTATAACTAACAATTTTAAAATGATATTTATAAAAGTATCATTTTATATGATAAAATGGTATATGCTTTCAATGATTAAATATGGTCCTGATGACCCGTGTGTAGGTACAGCTTAATGAATTAATTATCCAGGCACAATTCTCAATTACTACTGTGAAACTCAACACTGTGAAGTCATTTGGTCTTCTCTCAGCATCAGAAGATTTGTAAACCAAAATATAAATGCAGGCACTGGAGTTGTATGAAAGTATCATTCGTAAGGTAGCCATTCACATGATCCAGAGTCTAAGATATTTACTTAAGTTTTCCTCCTCCTAGGTTGACTCTGCAATCTTATCCAACCCACCCCATACATACCAAGACAATCACTACAATCCCATCAAGTGGGTAATCAGGTTTGTATATATTACCTTAAGAAAATGCAGTGAACAAATTCATGTGAAAGAATCCAGGGTTCCTCTGGAATAATGGTAGCTTTCTAAATCTAATCTCTTTGCCCATCATTTAGCTACCACACAGAGAAACAAAGAGAGCAAATAAAACTACACATGAAATATATCACAGCATAAGTTGGGAGAAAAAAGTTACAATACAGTTTATAGGCTCAAGTCAGCAAGATGGGTGACTACAGGTACCAACACTCATCTGTTCCTTCCATACAAGAAAGGACCAGAAAAATATATAAACAACTAAAATTCTAGCAGAGTGTTTGTAAAAGAGGGCTGGAGCATAAGGAAGTGGTGCAATCCCTGTAAAGCACAAAACCCCAGAATGACAGCGTAGAGGGGGAAGCAAAGCACCCTGCCTCTGCCACCCCATTTGGGATTGGATGGGAGCCAAAAAGGACTCCATTTATAGGGAAAAGGTAAGCAGAAGGAATCCAGTAGTCCCATTACCACAGCAGACACCTATAATCCTTGCTACAGGGAAATCCAGCAGTCCTGAGCACAGTCAGAGGAGCTGTCTGGAGTTTACACAGCTCAATTAGTCCAGAATGGAAGTCCATGTTGTGCACCCCTCATACCCAGTGACTTAAGCTGCTACAGCACAGCACCACCTTCAAAGTGGAGCCAATGCTAAAGTATCCCCTACTCTGGGGGCCAGCAACCACTGTGTCTCTTTGTCTCTGAGAGAACACGTTTTTACTGGGTACTATAGCATTATCACCCAGCTATACAAAGCCTTGGCCCAGCAGAATGGCACAGACTCCAGGGCCTGAGCCCAAGTCACACCCTGTCCATTCCCCCAAGAAGCAGGCAATCTTGCACAGTGGAGAAGTCAACCTCAGGCCAGCCAAACTTCCAGATGCTTTTGCTCACCCCAAGCCAGAGAAACAGCCTGATGGCCCAACTCTCAGAAAGCCCACCCAATAACTAGCCAATACTCTGCACGTGCATACATCCATTCTGAGAACCAGCCTGGCACCCCCACCTTGGTGAAACCACTCCTGAGTTAATGGATGTACTGCATGTGTATCTCCTTAGCCTGAGAATCAACCCAGAACCCAGCAAAGCCTTGCTATAACCGGCACAAACTCCCACAGCTTACGTCTGAGGTACATGCAGAAATTGCTGGTGTGATTAACAGCTGATGAAACAGCATGTAGACCACATTATTGAGTCCTTCAAGAACCAAAGCCAATGCACCTTACCCAACAATGCCCTAGGACCAATCTATAAAAAAATAGTCTTTCTCTATAAAAGCTACCCCACAAAATTGGAAAAGCATACTATTATGCCAAATGCACAGATATTAATGTAGAGACACAAGAAACTGAAAAACCAGGGAAACATAACAATTCCAAAGGAATATAATACTTCTCTAATAACAGATCTCAAAGAAAAAGAAATTTATGAAATGCCTGGACAGGAATTCAAAATCATGATCTTAAGGAAACTCAGCAATATACAAGAAGATACAGATAAAAACTTTAAGGAAATCAGAGAAGTAATTCAGAATCTTAATGAGAAATTCAACAAAGAGATATCATAAAAAAGAACCAAACAAATTTTGGAGCAAAAAATTCAATGACTGAAATAAAAGAAAATATAACTGAGAGATTCAATGACAAACTACATGAAGCAAAAGGAAGCATGTCTGAATCTGAAGATAGGTCTTAGAAAAAAACTCAAAGAGTGGGAAATAGAATAAGAATAAAAAAGAACAGAGAAAGCCAAGGAGGCAATATTCACCATTTTGTGAACAAACGTTCATATTATAGGAGCTCCAGGCACAGAAGACATGGAGGTAGGCACAGAAAACCTATTTAACAAATTAATAGCTGAAAATGTCTCAGGTCTTCAGAAAGATGGCCATCCAGATCCATGAAATTCAAAAACCCCCAAATATATTAAAATATCAAAACCAAAAAGGCCCTCTCTATGGAACATTATAATCAAACAGTCAAAAGACAAAGAAAAGGAGAGAATTCAAAAATCAGCAAAAGAAGAGTGTGAATTCACATTTAAGTTAATATCTATTAGACTATCAGCAGTTTTCTCAGTAGAAACCTTGCAGACAAGAATGAGATGATATATTCAAAGTATTTAAAGTACCGAAAGGAAAAAAAAAAACCCCACCAGCCAAAAATACTAAACCCAGCAAAACTATTCTTTAGAAAAGGAGGAGAAATAAAATCCTCTCAGGAAAAGCAAAAGCTGAGGATATTCATTACCCTGAGACTGGCCTTACAAGAAATGCTTTAGGGAGAGATACAACTGGACAGAAAAGAATGGTGACTGCTATCATGAAAACATATGAAAATAAAACTCGTAAGTAGAGGGAAATTCATAATTGAACTCAGAATTATCCAGTACTATACTGGTGCTGGGTAAATCTTTCAAAACTCTACTATGAAGGTTAAAATTCAGAATGGTCAAAAATGACTTGACCAGAAGGACTAGAGCCAGTCACAGGTCCCAAAAGCAGAACTGCAGCTTGTTCCTTCCAGCAAGTGCCACCTACTGACAGGGAGGTCAATTTGCACAGCTGCTGACATCATTTACTGACTCAATCATATAACGTGTGGTTGATTTTTACCCAGAAGCACAACCTATTGTCTCAGAGAGTAAACTGGGCATGCCAGTACAATTCACACTGTTAAGACAACCCTAGGGCAGGGGAAACAAAGTTTCTGAAAGACCTCCATCCTCCCTCATCAAAGAGAGACAGGGAATCTGCCCACACACATAGCTTGTCACTGCTACAGCCTACAAACAACTAGCCATTGAGAAAATCAGGACACTAAGGATATCCATAACCAAGGCATCCATCCAAAATGAACTTAGACTACCGTCAACTCAAAGTTAAACCCCACAGATCTTATTAAATTATAACACAAGGGAGAAAACAAATCAACTAGGAAAAATTCAACATGACCAATACTAACGTTGAATGTAAACAGTCTAAATGCCCCACTTAAAAGATATAGATTAGCTGAAGGAATGAAAAACCACAACTCAACTACATGCTCTCTTTGAGAATCCTATATAACTTGCAAGGACTTTTACAGATTCAAGGTAAATTGGTGCATAAAAATATTCCAAGAAAATAGAAACCAAAAGCAAGCAGAAGTATCTATTCTCATATCAGATATGAGAGACTTCAAATCAAAAATGGTGAAAACAAAGATGGATCATTATATAATGATAAAATTAACAAGTAAATAAGATATAACAATCCTAAATATATATGCACATGACACAGCAGTTCCAATATTCATAAAACAAGTTCTAATAGATCTAATAGGTCTATTAGACCTAAGCAAGGAAATAAACAGCAACATCATAATTACTGGTGACTTCAACATTCCAAAAGAACTGGACAGATTGAGGCAGAAAATCAACAAAGAAACACCAGACTTAAACAATATTCGAGAACAAATGAACCTAACAAACATTTACATAATATTCTTCCCCAAAACTGCAGAATATATATTCTTCTAATCAGCACATGGAACATTTTCCAAAATGGCACATACATTAGGCCACAAAACAAGTCTCAGCAAATTCAGAAAAATTGAAATCATACCAGGTATCTTCTCAGACCATAGTGAAATAAAACTAGAATTCAATTCCAACAGGAATTCTCAAAACTACATGAATGCATGGAAATTAAACCATGTGTTGCTGAATGATCTTTGAGTCAATGACAAAACCAAGATGGAAATCAGAAAATATTTTTAATTAAATGACAATTATGACACAAGCTACAAAAAACTCTGAGATACAGAGAAAGCATGCTGAGAGGAAAGTCCATAGCACTAAATGCCTACACCAAAGAAAAAGAAAAATTGAAAATTAACAACCTAATGTCACATCTCAGGCAGCTTGAAAAGATAAAACAAACCAAACCCAAAGATAGCAGAAGGCAAGAAATAACAAAGATTAGAGCAGAACTAAATGCAATTGAGACCAAAAAACCAATACAAAGGATTAATGAAATGAAAAGTGGGATATCTGAAAAGATAAACAAAACCAACAGACCACTGGCTAAGCTGACCAATAAATTAAGAGAGGGATTCAAATAAGCTCAATAAGAAATGAAAAATAAGACATTAAACTAATACCACTAAAATACCAAAGATCTTCCTGTACTACTACAAACACTGGAAAATCTAGAGGAAATGGACAAATTTGTGGAAACACATGACCTTCCAAGCTTGAATCAGGAAGAAATAGAAATCCTGAACAGACCAATAACCAGTAGCAAGATTAAAATAGTAGCAAAAAATCTCTGAACAAAAAAAAAAAGTCCAGACCAGACAGATTCACAGCCAAATTCTACAGACCTGCGAAGAAGAGCTGGCAGCTATCCTACTAAAACTGTTTCATACCATTGAGAAGGAGGGAATTCTCCTAACTCATTCTTTGAAGCCAGTGTCACCTTGATACCAAAGCCAGGAAAGGACACAACAAAAAATGAAAACTATAGACCAATATCACTTGTGGCCACAGATGCCCAAATCTTCAACAAAATAGTAGCAAACTGACTTCTACTGCACATGAAAAAGGTAACTCATGGGCCAAGTGCAGCGCTTCAAGCCTGTAATCCTATCACTCTGGGTGGCCAAGGTGAGATGATTGCTTGAGACCAAGAGTTTGAGACCAGCCCAGGGAATGATGAGACATAATTTATTCAAAAAAATAGTAAAAAAAAAAAAAATTCACAGGGTGTGGTGGCATGCACCTGTAATCCCAGCAACTTGGGAGGCTGAGGCAGAAGGATTACTTGAGCCCAAGAGTTTGAGGTTGCAGTGAGCTACAGTGACACCACTTGTACTCTAGCCCAGCCAACAGAGTGAGAAAAAAAAAGATAATTCACAATGATCAAATGAGTTCAGTGCCCCTTCATGATAAAAACCCTCAACAAACTAGGCATGGAAGGAACATACATCAAAATTATAAATACCACATATGACAAACCCAAAGCCAACATCATACTGAATGGGGAAAAGTTGAAATCATTACCCCTTTGAACTGGAATGAGACAAGATGCCTACTGTCACCACTTCTTTCAACATAGCACAGAAGTGCTAGCCAGAGCAATCAGGAAAGAGAAATAAATAAAAGGCATTCAAATTGGGAAAGAGGAGACCAAATTATCCCTGTTTTCCAACAATATGATATTGTATCTAGAAAACCATAAAGACTTTACCAAAAGACTCCTAGAATTGGTCAATAAATTCAATAAAGTCTCATGTTACAAAATTAATGTACTCAAATCAGTAGCATATCTATACACTAATAACCATCAAGCTTAAAGTCAAGAACTCAATACGATTTACAATAACTGCAAAGCAAATAAAATACCTAAGAATATATTTAAACAAGAAAGCAAAAGATCTCCGTGAAGAGAACTACAAAATATTGGTGAAAGAAATCCTAGATGACACAAACAAATGGAAATATATCCCCTATGCTCATGGATTGGAAGAATCAACACTGTTAAAATGTCCATACTGCCCAAAGTGATTTACAGATTCAACACAATTCCCACCAAAATACCAGTGTCGTTTTACACAGATCTAGAAAAAACAATCCTAAATTTCATACGGAAGCATAAAAGAGTCCAAATAGCCAAAGCAATCCAAAGAAAAAAGTCCAAATATGGAGGCATCACATTACCTGACTTCAAATTATATTACAAGTCTATAGTAACCAGAACAGTACAGTATTAATATAAAGGCAGACACCGAGATCAATGGTACAGTATAGAGAACCCAGAAATAAAGCCATATAGCTACAGTCAATGGATTTTCAACAAAGCAGACAGAAACATACATTGGGGAAAGGACTCACTATTCAATAAATGGTGCTGGGAAAACTAGAAACTCACATGGAGAAGAATGAAATTGGATCCTTAGCTCTTACCATATATAAAAATTAACTCAAGATGGATTAAATATTTAAATATAAGACCTGATATCATAAAAATTCTAAAATAAAACATAGGAAAAACTCTTCTGGACAGTGGCCTATACAAAGAATTTATTACCAAGACCACAAAAGCAAATACAGCAACAATAATAAATAAATGGGACTAAACTGTTTCTGCATAGCAAAGTAAAAAATCAGCAGAGTAAATGGACAACTTCAGAATAGGGAAAAATATTTGAAAACTATACATCTAACATAGGGCTAGTATCCATAATCTACAAAGAACTTAAACAAATCATTGAGAAAAAAACAAATAACCCCAACAAAAATTAGGCAAAAGACATGAACGATTTTTTTCAAAAGATGATACACAAATGGCCAACAAACATATGAAAT
>CAUYSK010049478.1:0-25994 GCA_963575035.1 Avahi laniger
TTTAGCCTATATTTTTCTAAGTATCAATATCTAATACTTAAGATTCTACTAAGTGAGGTATCCCAAGAATGGAAAGACAAGCACCACATGTACTCACCATCAAATTGGTATTAACTGATCAACACATAAGTGCACATATAATAAGAATAACGTTTATTGGATGTTGGGCAGGGGGGAGGGGGGAGGAGGGAGGAGGGGACGGGTATATGCATACACAAAGAGTGCGATGCGCACCACCCGAAGGATGGACACACTTGAAACTCGGACTTGGGGCGGGGCAAGGGCAACATACGTAACCTAAACATCTGTACCCCCATAATATGCTGAAAAAAAAAAAGGCACAGAATTAGTAAATGGGGATTTCATACTCGAACCCAGGTCTCCTTAAACTGAACTTGTGATCTTTGACTTTGTAAAATAGGCACTTGAGCTAAGATAGCATGATCTACATACATTATCTTATTTAACCCTGATAATACTCTGTGAGGTAAGGCTTATTATTTCTTCAAAAGGTGATAAAATTAATGCCTAGAGATGAAACAGCTCACTGAGTAGTCAACTTGGGAATCAAACCTGGCTCTATCAAACTCCAAAAGCCACAATTTGGCCTATGTTTGAATAATTTGGCCATTTGGTTTCAAGGTGAAAATATCTTGTTATAGGAGACAACCATCCTATTTACCTTATATCTTTATAATTCGACAAAGCACTTTACACTGCCCAATGTAATCCATCTGGTCTAGCTTGTGAATGAGTTTAGTTTTGTGCTGAAGGCTCTGAAGGCTCTGAAGTTCTGGTGATGTAATAAAAAGAAAGATATCAACTCTTTTTTATAACTTTCAATGCTCTAGGGTTTTTTTTATCTTTCTTATCTTTTTTTCTTGAGTTATGAAGATAGTATTGAAGAAGCCTAAAAACAGACATTTTTTTTGTTTATTGCTATAAGAATTGTGTGACTGACTTCCCAGGTGTTAGCTCCTGACCTCTTAAATTTTTATGTTTTTTCAGCTTTATTTTCTCCCAGGAGGAAGAAATATGAGGCAGGAAAGAGACTTTTAAAAGGAGCCTGTCACAGAACATATCAATTGATTTGAGTAGAAGCCAAAAAATTAGTTGAATGTCACATTCATTGCCCACTCCAAGGAAAGTGGGTCCTTGTGGGGGTATGTTAGGTAGAGGGACCTCTGGCTTTCCCAGGAACAAGAGCAGGCACCCTGCCTTGGTGCTGCCTCAAGCAATTTCCGCACCTGGGGAAGAAAGACAAGGGTTGGCATTCCATCTTGTTGCTGCCATACCTTGACCCTGCCCTGAGTAATTGCCATACCTGGGGGAAGGAGGAATGCCTTGCCAATCTAGAAAAGAACGCAGGGTATTCTGTGGGCCAGACAGCCCAGGCACAGTAAGATCTGGAAAATGGCCTGGAGTAACCTAAGGCTAATTACCATATCATTAACTGTCCATCACAGGGGCTCAGTGGTGACGTCTGAACCACAAGGAGGGCCCAATCCAGACAATGTAAAACAGAACCCTGGACCATAACCAGAGCCTCTTGTTACCACAGGGGGCCTGCCCGTCCACCGTCTGCGGCGAATGCATCTTGCTCTTGCTCTGTAAACCTATCTTGGTCCGCCTCCATAAACTTTGTTTCACGCTTACCTAGCTTTCTACATGCCTGATCACTCTTCAGTCAAGAGCACACCAAGAACCAAGAACCCCCCTGGCAGTAGATTTAAAAGGTGGCTGCACTCTACTGTCCCTCTCTCTGAAGGAAGGCCCTGGCAAGGCAATTGCTGGAATTTGTGGCGCTTTTTGGCACCTGTCTTACCACATTTGCACTTACCCCTACTTTTTGAATGATTACAGCCTTACAATGGAGACAGGAAAGCTTTATCAAAAATAAAAGTAAAAAGAGACAACTCGAACGATTTAGTTTGTTTAACTTAGTGTTGAGTTGTTAAACTTACAGGATTAATTATATCATTAAAGGAAGGAAAATAATGTATTTCAACCTGTGGTAGATGAGAGAAAATATATTTTTCCTCTCTCCTTGCTAAAATGGTTTGTAAATTTGATCATATTTATAACTGCAGAGAAGTTTCATAGGCCTTGTGCTAAAAAGAGTTTTGGGAGGTTTTTGTGCCTTGGAAATATGCTTTTTGGGTTTTTGGATTATTAGAGAGAGGTGGAATTCTGGGGATGTTAAGGGTTTTCGGTACTGCTTGCTTTCATTCTTTGGTTTAATGTTGCCTTCTTTAGAGAAGATGCAATTTGTTTTATAGGTTAACTTGAATTTTTCCTGCAGTCTATGTCTTGGTAACCTTTATAGAAAGAATTTGGAAAGATAATACAGAAAGTAAAGAAACTTCAATAATCCTGTTGATTTAGTACTCTGAATTAGTTACGGAGTATCCATAGGATAAACTATCTAAAAACTAGGTTCTTAAAAGTTTCCTTATTTAATTATTATTTCAAGACTAAAATGGTTCAGCATAAATGTTTTCTTCTTCATGCCCAAAGCCCTTTAAAATTCTAATAAATCTATATAGAAACAACCATCATTGGGGATTATTGCTCTCATTTTACTATTGTTTCTCAAAGCATAGCCAGTAGGAGGCTATATGGCAGCCCCTCCCTCCTCGAGAGCTGGAGAGGCACTCAAGAGCTGGCTGGTACAGATAAAAGAAAGGAGTGTTGGATTATATATTTAGAGTAAGTAAAGTGTTGTTTACCAAACAAATGAGACAATCCCTTTCCATATTTCAAGTAGATCAGTAGGCTGGTTGCAGCATTTGCCCCCAACACAGCCTTGATAATTTATTTCTAAATAAAGGGGGAGATTTTTCTCACTCTGGGTAGGGGCAGGGTGGTGGTTATGGGGAGGTTTAAGGAGAATATGGTTTTAAGGTAATTCTGCACTACCACAAAAGGAGCAGAAAGAAAGAAATGGGTAGGAGAGTTCTAACAACACCTTCCTTACTTTCACAATAAATGAGGTCCTGAGCCACTGTGATCCCTCCCTAAGCAAGACCAGAAAGAAAAGCTTGCCTATTGGCAAGATTCATGCACTTGTAAGGAGCCCAGAGTTCAGCCTCCTCATTCAGTGTGTGTGTGTGTTCGTAGAAGAGCATGTATTTGTGACTTAATCAATACAAAAGTGTTTATTAAGTGTCTATATATCAGTGTTCTACACACTTGGAGTATGTCAGTGGATAATGCAAAGTTCTGCCCTGATAGGCCTTAACATTTTACATCCAAGTAGAGAAATTGCATTGAACAAACACATCCAATTGATATACTACATATTGCGAAGTGAGAGAAAGAAAAACAAAACTAGAGGGACCACCTATGGATGAAATGGTGCTGTAGTGATAGATACATGGTGAGGTCAGCAAGCACCTCTTGAGGAGGTGATGTTGAACGGAAACCTAAAAGAATTGAAGGGGAGAGCCTTTCAGAGGAAGAATATTCTAGTCAAAAGAAACTGCTAGTGTAAAAGCTCTGAAGCTAGAAAGAGATCAGCATGTACAAGGATCAGCAAGAAGGCCAGTGTGCAAAAGGGTGTGACATGTGCAACTACACAGGAAACTCACAAAAACTTCCTATTCTGACCAACATCATTTCTTGGCTATAAATCTGAATAATCAACCAAGGATCAAGAGACCCTTGACAAAACTAAAATTTTGAAATAGAAAGGCCAGGATGAAGGATATCTGGACCCTGATGAAAAGGGGGGTAATGTAAGGATGAATTTTTAAAGTTTCACATTTTAATTGAGATGCAATTACAGTAGTAAAACAAGAATAGGCAAGTATTAAAAAAAGGAGCAAGATGGAGATGTTAAAAATGAAACTGTTGAGATATTGCTTTTTACTTTAATAAATGTAATTGTAATACCTTTTTTTAATGAGTTAGGACTAGTCAGGGATTCCCAGAAGCTAATAAGAGTGGGCTGATCTGAGTAAAAAAACCTAGGGAATAGGTTTCAAAGGAAGATCAGAGTATCAGGCATTGTTTTTTCTTCCATGTTGATCTGATCTCACACACTCACTCAATTAGAAACATGATTAGAAACTAGTTTTACATATCTAAAACTGAGTCAAATTCTTAGTTTTATTCCAGTGAAATAAAATACTGTGTTTGAAAAGAAAAGTGATGGTGTTCAAAAGTAAATATTCAAACTCCTTTTGAGCACTGAACAGATTTTAACAAAGTTACCAGAAACAAGCATCTCCTTTTTATCTGAAAACTAATTACCACTCTGGGAGGAACAAAAGCAGCCAGAGAAAATAATTAATATTGGAAAAATTAATATTTCTTATCAAAATTATTCTTGAAGACTATTCTCGGACTTGTCTTGCTCTTGGGTATCCTTGGCTTCCTTTAATTTTTCTCTGATTAACCTTATTTTACCCCAACTTCAAAAATTAGGGCATATTTTATGTTTCATACATAAAGCTCTCTCAGACCACTTTTTAAAAAATTTAAGCCAAGATCTGTGATCAAGGTCATGAATTTGTCCATTTTGTAATATGCTATTAGATTAGGACTTACATGTGGGGTAGGCAAGAACTACATATTGGCCACAAATGATTGGCCACAGTATATTTCTTTAGAAGTGTATTTCTTTGGAGTAAACATTGTTTCCTCCTGTCAGGCCAAATAAAATGCAAATACCACCAGATAAGATAATATATTAAATCTTTCACAGCTTCCTGTCACTGTCTAATCAGATTGCTTTCCTCAATAACAGTAAGAGAGATTGGAGTACTCACGCAATTCTAAGGTATTTGTTAGCCTGCAAATGTTTAGGGGTGAGGAATAGAAAGAAAAAACTTTGAACTAGTGGCTAAAGTACAGAAAGGGAATATAGCTATATATATGACAGACCACCTACATCAACATTTTTCAAGTGCCAATCTTAGATAGTGTCTTACACTAAAATTATAATGTCTATAATTTTATCTTCTCTTTGTCTTTTTTGCTGAACAAAACAGCAAATTTCTTTAAGGGAAAAACTACTGTGAGCTAAATATTGTTTCTACTCTAATATTTAGGCACAAAGAAATTCAAAATATGTGCTTTTTTTAAAAACCATTTTGCTTATTTTTACTTTTTAAAACATGATAAATAAAATATTATAAACAATGGACTTATAATTACTTATAATCAGTGTTGCTCTGAATTTTATAATAAGTTGCCATTACTGTGAGTCTTAGCCCGCAGCGGCTGCCATAGCAAAAGACCACAGACTGGGTGGCTTAAGCAGCAAAAATGTATTTCTCACAGTTCTGTAGGCTGGGAAGTTGAAGATAAGGTGGTTTTTGGCAAAGGCTCACATGCTGGCTTGCAGAGGGCTGTCTTCTGGCTGTGTCTTCCTATGGCCTTTCCTCTGTGCTCACAGAGAGAGAGAGAGAGAGAGAGAGAGAGAAAGCAACAGTGAGCTCTCTGTCTTTTTATAAGGACACCGATCATATTAGGTCAGGAACCTACCCTTATGACCTCACTTAACATTAATTACTTCTGTAAAGGCCCCATCTTCAAATATAGTCTCACTGGGGGTTAGGACTTCAACATATAAATTTGGGGGGGACGCACAAATATTCAGTGTATAATACTGTGTAGGTGTTGAATAGACTCAGGGACATCGTAATATTCATTCAACAAATGTTCATTCAACAAATGTTTAATGCTGCCCAAGACTTTTAGTTTCTCTTACAGTTATGAAAAAAAAAAGTGAGATGGAGAAGATTTCACGGTTACATCCCTCATAATTATTAGAATTTTAAATAATTTGGAACATTTGGAGAATATAATGACTACTCTGAAAATAATGAATCCCCCCAAAAGAAGCTGATTAATAATTAAACTAAATGTATATTCAATAGACTAAGTCTCATTATTTTTTATCTTAAACTATTTTGGCTACAGATTCAGTCAATTTGAACTGTTTCTTAAATTGAGTTGCTAATGGAAAATATCAATTAATGGGCTTCCTTCACTTTAAGACATTCCTGTTAAATTAATGATTAACTGTCAAGCATGACTTTTCTTTTAGGATGTCACCTATCTTGCTATTCTTCATCTGTTTTCCCTGTAGGGCATGAGAAAGAAAGCCTTCCAAACCTTAGTACCCCACTGATTGTGCATGGTGTAAGAGCAATCCAGAATCCTCATGTACCCCACTGTAAAATACAGAGATACCTGCCTGAGTTGAGAGGAAATTGGCTCACCATGGAACCTCTATATTGACAGAAGGGCACTTGTAATAGAAACTACTGAGTAACAAACAGGAAATGCTGCTGAGTTCAGAATATCTGCTGCACTATCAAAACCCAAGGTGAGGCAAGAGAGGGAGGGGCCTGTGGGCCCACAAAAACACAGACCATAAGTTTCACCAACTCAGATTTCAGCATCAGGTGCCACTAGGACAGTCAGTAACCAGTAAGCCAATGAGAACTCAGAAGACAGAACAAATACCAATAAAAACTCAGAAAACAACCATGGTTTTGAGGTCCCTTACTTATCATCCCCCAAACTCATAAGCTTCTCTCTATACTCAAATACCATCTTGACTAGGAAAAAGGGATGGGATTAACTCACTTAATCTTCACAAGAACTCTAGGGAGTAATTATAATTATTTTTCTCAAATCAAGATGGGAAAATGATGGTTAAGAGAGATTAACTTGACCATCTTCAAACAGAAAATAAATGTTAAAAGGATCTAACTGGTGCAAAAGTAGTACTGAATTTTCTTATTTTCTTTCCATCTTTGCTCCATCTTCCAGATGAGACCGTTACTATATATCCCTATCATATGAAATTATTGGCTTAGTTTAAACCTATTATAGAAATTAAGACCATGTTTAATTATTCTTAAAGAAATCAAGAAAACGTTTTCACAGGCAGTATGTTCAAAGTAAGTTTTAAAGAATAAGTTTTTAATACGTACACTAGAAGAAAAAGATTACAGGAAGAAGGAAAAGGTGCTATTTAAAGGCCCTCCCACTGAACAATAATGTAATTTAAAAACTCATTTGAAAGCTTTTCTTAGTACAAAGGATACACAGAAAAAGTCCAGATAAAATCCCAGAAAAAAATAATTTTAGTATATTTAACATTTTTGAAGTTATCTCTTAGCTGAGAAAGAAATCAAGAAGGTTAATCCCATTTATAATAATGACATAAAAATGCCTAGAAATAAGTTAACTAAGGAAGTAAAAGATCTCTACAAGGAAAACTACAAAACACCGATGAAAGAAATTGTAAATGACACACAAAAAATGGAAAAACATTCCATGCTCATGGATTGGAAAAACTAATATCACCAAAATAATCACACTGCTCAAAGCAATCTACAGAGTCAATGCAATTCCTACCAAAATACCAACATCATTTTTCACAAAATTAAAAAAAAAATCCTAAAGTTCTTATGTAACCAAAAAGAGCCTGAATAGTCAAAAACTAAAACAAAAAACCCCCCCAAAAACCTGGAATCATCACATTACTTAACTTCAAATTAAATTACAAGGCTATATTAACCAAAACAGCATTGTACTGGTATAAAAATAGACACATAAATCAATGAAACAGAATAAATAGCCAGAAATAAAGTCACATATTTAAAGCCGACTGATCTTTGACAAAGCAGACAAGAACATACCTTCGAGAAAAGAAACCTTTTCAATAAATGGTGTTAGGAAAATAGGATTGCCATATGTAGAAGAATGAAACTAGACCCCTATCTTTCACCTTATACAAAATTCAACTCAAGATGGATTAAAGACTTAAACATAAGACCAGAAACTATAAAAATACTAGAATAAAGTGCAGGGAACACTCTTCTGGACATTGGACTTGGCAAAGAATTTATAAATAAGACCTCAAAAGCCAGGCTACAAAAACAAAAAATAGATTAATGGGACTTAATTAAAAAGCCTCTGCACATCCCCCCCAAAATAATAATAATCAACAGAGTGAATAGACAACCTGAAGAATAGGAGAAAATATTTGCAAACTATTTATTCGACAGGGGACTGATATCCAGAATATACAAGGAACTCAACAGCAAAAACAACAAAAAATAATCTTATTAATATGTAGACAAAGGAAATGAATAGAAACTTTTCAAAAGAACACATGCAAATGGACAACAGGCATATGAAAAGGTGCTCAATATCACTAATCATAAGAAAGATGCAAATTAAAATCACAGTGAAATATTATCTTACCCTAGTCAGAATGGCTATAATTAAAAAGTTAAAAAAATAACAAATATTGGCAAGGATACAGAGAAAAGAAAACTCCTATACACTATTGGTGAGAATGTAAATTAGGACAAACTCTATAGGAAACAGTATGGAGATTTCTTAAAGAAAATATAACTATCATTTGATAGAGCAAGTCTATTACTGGTTACCTACCCAAAGGAAAAGAAATTAATATATCAAAAGATAACTGCACTCATATGTTTATCACAGCACTCACTATTCACAATAGCAAAGATATGGAATCAGCCTAAGTGTGAATGAACAGAGGAATGGATAAAGAAAATGTGGTATATTTACACAATGGATACTATTCAGCCATAAAAAGGAATGAAATCTTGTCTTTTGCAGCAACCTGAACCTGAATGAAACCGGAGGTCATTACTTTAAGTGAAACAAGTCAGTCACAGAAAGTCAAATGTCACATGTTTTCACTCATAAGTGGGTGCTAAAAATGTATACACTTGCACTTAAAGAGTGGAATGATAGACAATTGAGACTCAGAGGGGTTGGATGATCATAAATTAGCTGTTAGGTACAATGCATGTTATTCAGGTGATGGATACCCTAAAAGCCCTGACTTAACCACTATACAATCTATGCATGTAACAAAATTGCACATGTACCCCATAAATTCATAAAAATAAAAAAATAAAGTGAATATATGAATTATTTACAATAGATTATTTATTATTTATCTATTACTTATATTATGACTTATTTTTTAATTAATTTTATTCATTTGTGATGCCATTAACATATCTTGGCAAAATTGTTTAGAACGAATTTCTCTTATATGAAGGATAATAAAAGTTTGTCAGTTTCATGGCACTCCTACTGAAATAGTCATGGGATTATAAAATTCATCCTATTTCTTTTTCATTCCTAGAGAAAAAATATAATTAAGCTCATTTTTCATAAATTATATTCAGTGATTATTGAGTTATTAATTTCCCCAAATGCTTCCATTTACTATTAATGTTTATTTTACTTAAGCTTTGCCTACTGCTATGGCATTTTACACAAGTCCAATTGATCAGTATCTTAACTACCTCAGTGTTCTGATGCAAATGTAGTTGTTTTTTGCTGCATTTACTTTCTTTAAGGTTTAGACTTAAGGGTAGAACTTAAGGGCAAATCAGGAAGATGAGTTTTTCAGAAATATTTTAAGTAAAGCATCAGAGCAAACAAAAACTGCTAAAGATAAGCTCTTATAGGTTTATATGTATAAAGGTCTTTGAGAAACTGGAAAATATTTGCTTGGAATCAAAACAGGGAAGTAAAACTCTAAGAATAATAACATTCATATTTTCCAAGTGTTAAATAACATAATTAAATATCTATTCAAAGACGAAGAAAAGGTATGAGTTAATTAATGATAGTAATATATCTGGTTATATTTAGATACAAATTAAGAAATTCACATGGCTTTTCTTACGTCAAATATAATGTAAAATAAGGATTTAGTAGAGATTAACCAGTAGCATGACTTCTATTTCAGATTAATGGTTGACTTGTCTTGACCTATGATCGATACATCATGTACACACGAAATATTACAGTTTAAATGTTCCTTTTTAACACATGAGCAAATTGAAGTCTAGACTGATTAATATAACAATATATATTCAAAACATCAGGTTTCAGACATGCAGACTTTTGGAATGCTTTAATTCAGTGACTTTCTATTAGAATTTGTTCTTGCAGAACCTCTGCTCTAACCAGGGCAACACTTAACAATTATAAAAAAAATGACATAAATATTTTGATAGCAGTCCCTGTTAGCACAAGAAATAGGGAATTATTTCTAGGTGGGAGATAGGGAAAGCTTTCCCCCAAAAGTGCCATTTAGCTGGGTCTTAAAAAATAGAATATATTTATCAGTCCTGAAGAGGTAGGGGAGGGTATAGCATTGATAAAAACATAGAAATATAAAAAAATGCTACCTGTTCAGGGAATCACTGGAGTGAGTATAAGGTGAATTTATGAAGAATATTTTGTTCTTTGGCCTTTATTATATCATTGGACAACAAAACTGAAAGTTTTTAATATAATAAAGCTGACAGGATATGCCAGCATCTTTTTCATGGCAGCATTGAGAAACATCCACTAAATTAATCAACATTTCTATTTTGGTTTACTCATTTAACAAGAATGAGATAGTTATATGCCAACACAAGGACCAAATAACTAATAATATATAAAATGTGTCATTGTGCATATATTGTCCATCTCAACCTTTAGCGGTAAACCAGCCTCGAGCATCAAGCAAATAAAACCAAAAACTGAATTTCTCATATCTCTATACCCTAAGTGTACTCTTTAGACTGTATGACTGACTTCTGTTAGTGATCCCCAGAATTCTTTTTTAGGTAAATGTTCTAGTCACCTAATATCTGTTTAACTGATAATATAAGTCCTTATCATCCTAAATCCTTATGAGGATTTGTGGTGTTTTTAACAGCAGCTTGAAAGATACTCAGAAAAGAAAAGGGCAGCCTTTGTGCAAAGGCAGCAGTCTTCCAAATGAATGAGCAGAACACCTAGGATCATTCATTGGGATGCCCTGCTACTCTGGGGAATTTCTAGAAGACTTATGAATAGAATCTTATTTAACTTATTAAACTTAAAGTGATACAAGAGAATAGTCTATTTAAATGACAATTTACTTATTTTCTGTTTCTTTAGTCATGTAAGGTCCTATAACTGCAGTATTGTTATATTTAAGCCATTACAGTATATGTCTTCTAGGCAATATTGAGAGACATAAGTCAAAATCCCAGAGGTTGAATGTCTGAGATATTTTGTAGAATTGAGTGCCATTCACAATAGCTACAAAGAAAATAAAATACCTAGGAATACATTTAGCCAAGGAGTTGAAAGATCCCTACAAAGAGAATTATAAAATACTGAGGAAAGAAATTGCTGATGACACAAACAAATGGAAAAATATACCATGTTCATGGATCAGTAGAATCAACATTGTTAAAATGTCCATATTTCCCAAAATCATTTACAGACTCAGTGTAATACCCATCAAAATGCCAATGTCATATTTCAAACATCTAGAAAAAATAATTCTATGCTTCATTTGGAGCCAGAGAATAGCCAGAAGAGAAAAAGCAATCTTAAGAAAAAAGAACAAATATCACATTATCAGACTTCAAACTATACTACAAAGCTATAGTAACCAAAATAGCATGGTATTGGCACAAAAACAGAGACATAGACCAATGGAACAGAACAGAAAACCCAGACAGAAAATCAACTGCTCTTAGACAAAGCAGACAACAATATACACTGGGGAAAAGAATCCCTATTCAATAAATGGTACCGGGAAATCTGGATAACCACATGCAGAAGAATGAAACAGAATCCATATTTCTCATCCCTCACAAAAATTAATTCAAGGTGGATAAAAGAGTTAAATGTAAGGCATGAAACCATAAGAACTCTAGAAGAAAATGTGGGGAAAAACTCTACTAGATATTGGCATAGGCAAAGAATTTATAAAGAAGACCCCAATGGTAATTGCAACAACAATAAAAATAAATAAATGGGACCTGATTAAATTAAAAAGCTTCTGTAAAATGTGGTATATGTATACCATGGGATACTACTTAGCCATGAAGAGGGATGACTTAATGCCTTTTTGCAACAATATGGATGGAACTGGAGATCACTATCCTAAGTGAAGTATCCAAAAAATGGAAAAGCAAACAGCACATGTACTTGCCCTTATATTGGAACTAACCAATGATCATACATGTGCATAGGGGAAAGTATAACTCAATGGAAACCAGTCAGGCGGAAGGGGGAGGAGGAGATGGGTGAAATCCTACCTAACGTGTACAATGAGCACTATCTGTGTAATTGGCACACTTATAACTCTGACCCAAGTATTACAAAAACAATCAATGTAACCAAAAACATTTGTACCCCCATAATATTTTGAAATAAAAAAATACATAAATACAGAGGGAAGAAGAAAAAGATAGAAGTGGTAGGAAAGGCATTTACAATGTATAAGTACTAGTGCCTCACTTAAACAAAATCAAACACTTTTCAAATATTCAACTAATTAACTAATTTGAATAGTGTTCTCAGAACATAAAAATATAGAAAAGAATTTAATTCCTTGCAATAATGTACTCTGCCATTATGATATTTGTTCCTTATACTCAAAATGTTCAAAATATTTTTACTTTCTCTCATTTTTTTCCCATTGCTTTTATAGATTTGGTATTATGCCAACAGGAACATCTTCCAACTGAGCAAACAAAATTCTTCTTAGTTCGTTGAAATGTACACTGAGAATAATTTGAAAATAATTTACAGTTTTGGCTCAAACACTAAATAAGATTTTTTTTGAACACTTGTCAATTCCTCTGTACCTGGTTAATCACTTTTTGAAAGACATAGTGATTCATTAATGGTTTCCTATTGCTCTTGAAGTACATAAATCAGAGAAAGATTAATTTAATTCTTAATTGTTTTGGCATACATAGAGAGAAATTAAGCCATGGGTGGGGTCGTTATTATTCTTGCACTCCATATCATTTTGGGATGGGAAATCACTTAAATATATAATCCCTAGTATCTCCTATTTCAACTTTCAGCCTCAAAAACAGCTCTATTCTGTAATATTTAATCATTCACATAACTTAAAAACAGGTCTAGCTAGATAAAAAATAAAAATGTTTGCCAGAAATACATCTGGAAACAATGTTAAAGGCATGGATTTCTACGTGCAGAATCTTATAGGAGAGGCGTATTTCCAAATGAAAAACCATACCTTCCATCGATTGCTGTTCCATTTAAGAATCAATTCTAATTTTCCAATGTTTAGCAACAGTTTAATATCAATTGTAACTCTGAGAGAGGCAAGCACTGCCATTGTATACTCAAGTTAATTACAGTGACAGATCTTGGATTTCATTTCTTGGTACCATTCAGTTAAAAAAGACCTAAATGCAGAATGTCAGTTTATGGAAATCATGTACATAACAGACTGCGGTTTCTTGGTATGTTCCTACTGTAGCCAGTTGAAATGCTTCCATTCCTCCCTTGAGTGTAATGAGAGAACACTTTTTGGGCTTTGAGGCTTCAAATGAAAACCTCTTCAGTTGTCTCTTTAAAAACAACTATCAAATATCTCTTTGGTATGTTCCATTTTTTCTTTTCTACTCAGAATTTTTCCTTTCTTATATCTTTTTTATTTAGTTTGGCAGTCAGCCCAATATCTGTCTCCTCAGCTGGTACCAATTTGATTCCTGGGTTCTCCAGAACATTATGTGCTTTAATAAGCCCTCTGGCCACTAGCCTGATTTTTGACAACTTACTGACCTTACTGGCTGCTGCCTGTCCCATTCCAAGCATGTGGGCTCTCCCTTACCTGGGCATTTATATATGGAGAATACTCTATTTTTTTCTGGGGGGCATTCTCTTCTGATTTTTGAGAGAAATCCCTGATAATCTCAATCAATGATGATCTAAAGCATACCATTCCTTTCTGGTTACTGAATAAAATAAAAACAATAAATAAAGAGATGGAAAGGGACCTGAATAACAGCCATGAACTCCATCATCAACTAAACTTAATGTTCATCCACCTGTGCAGCCTCGCCTCCCACCAAAGAGGAAGCGGCCTCCTCCCTCCAAGCAAAGGCCTCTGATGATCAGTCAACTCTACACTCTCTTGCTTATGACTTTAACATTTTTCTCTCAAATGTAATTTCCCCTGTAATGTTAGTATTTCTCTCCAATAAAAATTATTGTTGACTCAATATTGTTAAGTCACCTCCAATTAAAAAAAAGAAAAACTTTTCCTTGGTGCCACATCTTCATCTAAATAATAGCCAACCTCCCCTCTTCTTTGAAGTGCAGATTTTTAAAAGATTTGCTTAAAACTTGCTCTCCTGAGTTATCTTCAAGTCACCTCTCAACCCTCAGGTTGGAATGCTTTAAGTTTCAAATAATGAAAAAAGAGAAAAGTTAATCAAAAAATAAGCGTTTTTATTTCCTCATCTAAAATAAGACTATAGTTGGGTGGTTCCAGAATTAGTTCATCTGGAGGCTTAGTAATATCAGGACTCTGGTTCCACCTCTCTGTGATTCTCCTTGCTTTTGCCTCAGAGTTATAAGAAGCTTTCTGCAGTTATAAGCATCAGGTCCCTGTAAATCAGTGTTCAGAGAGGAAAGAAGGAGTAAAACTTTTCCAAAGGAAATCTTCTTTTTTCAAGGAAGAATATCTTTCCTGGAGGCCCCAGCACATTTACCATTACATTTAATTCATAAAAACTTGGCTACATAGTGTACCCTAAACCAATCATCGAAAAGGAAAATAAAATAACCCCAATCTTATCTTTCTAGTAACCCTAATTGCTTACCTGATACATATTTTGCCCTAAATATCCCCAAAGTTCTTCAAATTTAACATATGCAAAAACTAAACTCATTTTCTTACACCTTGATCTCTCTATATGTTCCCTGGTTCAGTAAGTGACACTTGCATACATTCATTTCCTGGGATAAAATTTGTGCCTCACCACCCACATTCAATCCAGACAGAAAATTGTAAAGATTCTGTAATCTTAACAGTTTTTTAGTTTTTTCATTTCTTTTCCTTTCAATGCCATTACTTCGATATGGGCAAGTATTATCTCTTGGTTGGATTACTACCCCTTGCTAAATTAATCTCCTGTTTTTCATGTTGCCCTTTGTTGTACATTTTCCATATTCCCAGAGGATTCTTTTAAAAATCAAAGTGATCTTGTCATATACGCACTTGCATGAAGTCATTCAATGGCCCCTTAAATTAAGTCCAAATGTTAGCAGCTATATGAGACTTTTCATAATTTGGCCACTGGTAATATCTCCACCCTCCTCTTTCTCCAAATTTTTTTTTTTTTTTGAGAGAGTCTCACTCTCTTGCCTAGGCTAGAGTGCCGTGGCGTCAGCCTAGCTCACAGCAACCTCAAACTCCTGGGCTCAAGCGATCCTACCGCCTCAGCCTCCCGAGTAGCTGGGACTACAGGCACACACCACCGTGCCTGGCTAATTTTTTCTATTTTTGTTGTTTGGCTAATTTTTTTTCTATTTTTAGTAGAGACAGGGTCTCGCTCTTGCTCAGGGTGGTCTCGAACTCTTGAGCTCAAACGATCCACCCACCTCGGCCTCCCAGAGTGCTAGGATTACAGGCGTGAGCCACCGCGCCCGGCCCTCTTTCTCCAAATTTGACTCCAGTGACACGAAATTATCTGCAATTCTCCAATGCCCGACGCTTTCCCTTGCAACTACAAATTTTTGTTGCTTTGCTGGGAATGATTTCTCCAATTCCCACCTCAACATCACTAACTCCTGCTTCTAGGTTCAGTTTGGAAAACTTTCCAGACTCTCCTTACCCCTTCCCAATCTAGTTGATATGCCCATGCTCTGTGCTTTCACCATCATGACATTTCGTATTTTGCACTGTCATTATTTACTTTGTCCTCTCTGCTCCTTGACTGTGAGCTTCTAGAGGCAACGGCTGCGTATCCTCTGAGCCAAGATGCAGCCTAAAGCCCGGACGTGCTCAACAATACTGTTTGGAGACATTGTGCACTGTAAATGTTTTAGTGCACAATTGAAATATATTGTCCAATACAGAAATTTTTTCTACAGATATTGATTTTGGGTAAACATCTCATGAAAACAGAAAAATTAAGTTGTGTTTAATTAATAATTAAAATGAAAACAAAATTAAGACTTTTAGGAAAGTCTGGAATATGTAAATGACATAACTATACTATAATGAATTATATTGGAATTACTTCTACCACATTCCTATTATTTTTCCATTCTAAAATTAAATTTAATCCTCTATATTCAATTGATTTTAGCTTTACTTCACTTGTTTTCCTTTTACCATTACTTCCACTTTTTGCTTTTATGTCTCAGTCCTACTCTCATTCAGTAATTGTCTTCATCAAAAATTTGTAATTCTCCTTAGTGTAGTTATTTAGGATTGGACTCAAGGCTGAGGACCCAGTAAATCTTTCAATAGACTGGAAAAGTACTAAAAGGATAGTACAAGAAAAAGTAGTACAGTATTAAAGAACCCTAGAAAGACAAATGGTAACACTCTACATCATGGCTAAATTCTACCAGCATAAATCTGGGATTAAGGACATCTTTCATATATAAATGTACTGACTATTTTAAGTAGGCATTTACATTGAACAAAGAATTATTTATCTAAATAGATTTATTTTCTAAATATGATTCTATTTTGATGGTTGCAAGAGAAGAGGATTTTCATTAATTAGTTAATTGATACATAGATATAATCAACAATCATAAATTAATAGCCTGCTATGAACTGAGCTATATGTTAAACATTGAGGTGAAAGATATTCTAACTAGGAGACAAATGAATATAAACAAATATTTACAATGCAATATAATAGTGATACTAGCTTTGGAATCACATGTTGATATGAATATATATATAGAACATTTTAACATCATTAATAATCCATTATGAGTCTATTATTTTTTAAAATGTATAATATTTACCATCAGTACTATGTATTGAAATAATGCATGACACAAGTTTAATGTTCATTAAATAAATTATTACAATTTTAATTATCCTAAATTTTCTTCTCTCAAGCTTTGAACTCCCTATGTTAACAATATTTATTGCCACATCAGATGTCAACTGTGTACGAGGCACTGTGCTAGATCCTTCATTTGTATGGTCTAATTTTATCCTTAACACCATCGTGGAAGAAAGTTATTATCATTTCTGTATCACATATAAGACACCAAGTGTCTGTGAGACTAAATTTAACAGCTAAGGACACTTTGAACTACAAGTATCAGAAGTCCTAACTGAAAATGAATAAAACTAAAAACCTCTTCTAGTTTGTCTTCAGTGTGGCTTCACTGGGCAACACGATGCTGCATTAGCTCTGGAATTTGCATCTTCTCTTTTTACTGTCAGTGGATAATCTGAAAGCCTGGGTGGACAAAGCCCTATATCATCTCTTTTCTGGCCACAATTCTGCAGCAATTGTCACCTTGTGCGGAAGGAAGTACCTACTGTGAGGGCCTTGATTACTACCTGCCACCTCGCCTCTGATTGTTAGTTTGGGTAGCATTTCCATTATGTGAGGCCTCAGATTTCCACTCCCTCAAGCCTTATAAATAGCAAAATTTGGTTTCTTTAAAAAAATTTATTGTCTTTGCTTCCTACTTCCAGAAAGGCCAGTTTCAACTAAGCTTTTCTATTTCTTATGGATCCTTAATAAGTGAAAAATGCAGACAACACACTGTAACATTCTAAATTTTTCCCACTAAATTCTTTATTCTGCAAACTCACTAAGCTCATTGTCTACATCCGCGATCTGACAGGCAACATTCTAATGAGCTGCTTTGCTACCACCAATAGGCCTTGCTAGTCGCCCAGCCCAGGACACAGGGCACGTAACCTCATTGCACACTATTCCTACTCATCCAATTTCAAGATTTTAAAACCGCTACCTCAATATTTCCACATTCTGACACCGAAATCTGATTCAGTGAGAAGTACTTGGTTCAAGTACTGAGTATAAAAACCAACCCCAAATGGCTTACGCAAAAAGAAATTGCCTGGTTTATACCAACATAAATGGTAATTCTAGAAATGGGCCCACCTCTGGCACGGAGCAGGCCCCGTCTCCAGGACTCGCTTTCGCACCCCCAGCGATGTGGCCCCGGCCCGGCCCGGGCCCGCTCTGTCCGCTGCTTTGAGACGGGCCCGTCGCCTCTCGCTCGCGCTGATCGTGTCCAAATCACGCCCCCGCCGGGGCCAAGTGTCAGGATCTGAAGCTACACGGCCCAGCAGTTAACTTTGGACACTTCTCTTACTCCGACTCTGAGCCAGAGATGAATAAAACTGCACAAACGTACAATTTTCAGGGTATCCTCAAGATCCTTAAAATGGCAAAGGATATGTTTTGTGTTGAAATCCAAGTGTGTGGGATGAGAGTGGGGGAGAGGAAAACACCAAGGGAAAGTTGGGGCTGTTTAGTCCATTTGGGCGACTATAACAAAATGCTGCAAATTTAGTAGCTTATAAACAATAGAAATTTATTTCTAACAGTTGTAGAAGCTGAGAAGTCCAAGATCAAGGTGCCAGCAGATCCGATGTCTGGTGAGGGCCGGTTCTGCCACAGACGGCACCTTCTTGCTCATCTTCACCTGGTAAAAGAGACAAACAAGCTTCCTTGGCGTCTTCTATAAAGCAACAAATCCCATTCGTGAGGGGTCTGCCCTCAGGGCCCAGTCACCTCCCCAAGGCCCTGCCTTTTAATATTATCACATTGGGGATTAGGTTGCAACACAGGAATTCTGGAAACATTCAGACTATGGCAGGCAGGGGCTTTGAATAGAAAAGAGACAAAATAAGATGGAAGACTAATTAACAGAGGGCCACTAAACTAACATTGGATAGCTCGTATGCAACTAGAATAGAATTTAAACCTACGTAAGTTTTTAAGTATACACCATATTGGATATCGAAATATAATATTAAAAGATTTTATAATTAATCAATATCTAATTCCCTGTTATTTATATTTTGTAGACTTTCCATTTTCCAGAAAAATCTCTTAAAATTCATTTCAAATGCATTATATTATTTTACATGTGATTTTTGTCATTGATATTTATCAACATCAGTAAAAGAAAATGTGTTTTCAGTTCATTCTTGTACCTATCAACTTCAAGAAATAAGGCTTTCATACTTGTTAACACACACGAAAGGAGACAATTGAAAGAGAGAGTAAGTGAATCTGTCATGCCCACACAACTTCAGAGGAATAAAATTTATTGAAATAGAAACACATCTTGATCTTGGCATAAAGTTCCCTAATGGGACAAAAGAGGTCAGTAATAGAAAGAATTCTTGAAGGTAGAAATGATGGCATGTAAGAAACTTAGATTGGGTTCTAAGGTCAGGTGCTGGGCATTGTTAAATTTGAAAAGTGTAAACAATATACCTATTTTTATCAATACAGTTAAGACTTCCTTTGAGAAAAAAGGCCTTTGATTTCCTTATTAGGATGAGAAAATCTTTTTTTTTTTTTTTTCAAGAGAAAGGGTCTCACTTTGTCACCCAGGCTGAGTGCAGTGGTGCAATCATAGATCATTGTAACCCCGAATGCCTGGGTTCAAGTGATCCTTCTGCCTCAGCCTCCTGTAGCTGGGACCACAGACATGTGCCACCATGCCCAGCTGAGAAAATACCTTGAAATTAAAGTAAACCTGAAATCATTTTGGATACAACCATTGCTAATACAGAGAGTTTTAGAAAAGTTGGTAAAGCATTTCGAATCTGTTTAAGATCTATAACAATCTCCTTGATTCATGGAGTATAAGAACCGATTAAATAAGCTATCTCTCCAACCAGGAGAACCATTTTCTAGATCCCTAAGCAGAAGAACTATTATTTACATAAACATATATAGTTTTAAGTGCATCTTTATGATCCTCCAAATTACAAGTGATATATTTTATTGTATTGAAATTTTATGATTTATGAATTGTTTCTACTTAATTGAAACATTTCGTATTTATATTTCAAATATTTTAGTTTTGTATGAAAAGGAGTTTTCTAAACTTTATTTTAGGACTGGATTTATAATTTATAGCATCTGAGAAACTTCATATATTTCTTTTTAATGTGTTAAATAATTTAAAGTTACCTTTAGTGAATGCCATTTTAATAATAAACAGCATTTGATCAAAGACCTTAATAAATTACATTATAAATTCTTCTCTAGCTTTATATTCCCCATCTGACTGCCCACTTAGCACAGAGATGCACATATAGTGAGTGCTAAGTTAATTTTTGTTAAATTTAGTTTAGTAATTCAATACAAATGAAAAAAGGTATATTACATGTCTCCAGATTTTGCCTTCATGATTTGAAATCATAACTTTCTAGGCAATAGCATTTACTACAGATAACATAGTTATATTGCATGACTACATATAATGCAGGAATAAGTAAACAATGTTATAGTAAGTTTAATTCATTCAAAAAATACCTGTGGAGCTTCTGTCATGTGTCCGATAATACGCTGAGAGCTAGAAATATATTGGCAAACAAAGAATGGGCTGTGCACTGAGAAAGTGGCGTGGTAAGAAACAAGCAGTCTTGTAACACAGTGTGTTAGATGTTAGACATTAAAACAACATCTGATTTCTTGTTAAGTTTCTCTTTTTAAATATTGTAAGAAGAAAAACAGTACAGATTTCAATTGATCTAAAATGGCTGAATTTAAAATAGGCTTCCATTTGTCTGAACTAGCAATCTTAAGGATAGCATGTTTCTCTTAATCCAAAAAAGTGTCCACATATTTATTATAATGTTACGGTACTGTTTCACCAGATGAATAGTTGCATAATCATAATAGTGATTTCTTCATTTAACTAATGGATATTGGTATTGTCGTATGCTTTAAAATTTCTTTTTCTGTACAACTTTTAGTATTGTTAAGGTTACCTGAGGAGATCTATTTGGCTTTTTTGAGATGTGGGTACAATCTTGAAATTTATATATTATAATTTATTAAAATTAATTGGGAAATTGGCACAGAGTAGAATATCGTCTTATATTTTGCTACAGCTAATCCAAGAGATAAGAAGCAAATAGGGGTAGTTAGATTACTCAGAAGAACACAGAATTGGCCGGCAGCAGTTCTGTGTTTAAAACTTATCTAGACCGTGTTTTTAACCTTTCATAGTCACTTCAAATCTCTCAACCTTGCTCTCTCATCTCTAAAAGGGAATGAATACACCTGCATTATTTGAATGAGTTTTTTACAGAATCGGTTAGAAAACATTTTGAATGCACATACTTTATAAATGATATATAAAACTCCATGCAAATTATGACTTACTTATGGCTTTTTATAGTTTACATCATTGCAGTTTTATGTTGATTTTATTATGTAGACCTATTATATTTAGTGACTTATTACATTCATATAGTACCTTTCTATGAAAATAAACTAAGTTATTACAACATGAAATACAAATAATGGCAATGATTTTTCAATTACTGAGAAGATTAGGAAATGGAATAAAAGTAGAGTGGGCCATATTTTCAAAAATGACTATGCGCATTTTGTATTGTACATGGTGCGTGCCACAGAGAGAAAAAGAAAAGAAGAGCCACATTTTTTTCTGTGGGTTTCCCTCTAAGATACGTTGCTATTTTAATATTCTCAGGAAGGAGACAAGCCTACCATTGAGAAACTGATGTCTTAGAATCCACTGTCCTAACTCGACTTTGTTCTCTCCTGGGATTGCTATGGCTGTGGGGGAAAGACCAACCATTTGGAACTTTCTACACATAGGCTTTTTATTCATTCATTCATTCCACAAATATTTATTGAGCATTTTCTATACAACACATTCTAGCCAGGGAATACAAAGATGAATAAGTCACGGTTCCCGCCATTAAGTAGCTCACAGTCTAAGAGGGAGAAAAAAGTTCATACAACTATTATTTTTTGAGGCGTTTTTCTGACTACCACGTAGAATACCCTGTTGAGCAGAGCACTACTCTGAGGATTGTCAGGATAGAGATGCAACTCTATTAGAAATAGAGGCATGGAGATGCTATGAAAATACAGTAAGAATTAATAATACACAAACATACACAAGAGCATACCACTCCTAAGCCTACATTCAGTATGAATGTGCATTCAGAAAAGAGGGAGGGTGCAGAAACTCTTGCTCAAGAAACTTTTCTTTAAGTTATCTCAATAGCTTAAGATCTGTCCTATAAAATATGTAATGTTCGGAAAATAAAGCATACAAACAATTAAATATGCTGAATATTTCTTTTTCTAATAAATTTTGAAACTATTAGAAAATTTTTGGATGTAGCTTCAGAAATATTTTGGAAACAAAATAGATCACTGAAATGCCTAAATAATTGAATCAAAGGCTGCTTTTAACTCCATTTTGCTGGCTTAGGTCTCAGAATTCCGGTAATTATTAAATCAGTGAATTATCAATATTATTACTCTCTGTTAACTTGAATAAGGCAAAAAGGACAGCCCAGGTAGGTGTTTGCTGGTGAATGCAAAAAAGGCTTTTGTCTGCGTATTTATATTCGGCGGAAGAGTTTGAACACTTTTCAGAGAACCAGCAAATCAGCTCCTTGGTAATTTTAATCCTGAACTTTTGGAAATGATCCTAATCTTTTCATAACGGTTTCAGTAAAGGTTTCTTCCTAAGATTCTGGCCAACAACTCTTCGGTCAGGTATGCTGGACATTGCTGTGAATACTGGGAAACAACCCAAGAAGAATAAATTATAACCTTAAAATATAAGCCAAAATACACACCAGTTTAAAATACTGCTCTGTAATGTTTGGCTCATGCAAAGAAAGTATATACTTTCAATTCACTGGAAATAAAGCTAAATAACATTTTTAGGTCATTTTCTGATTAATTCTCATTTCCAGGTGAGGAACAACACAATTATAGTGGTTTATCTTAGTACCTGCCTTTTCATGTCCCTCTCCCAAACACTTCTCTTTCACCTACCTGTGACATCACACACCTAGGTTCTTAACCTGAGGCCTCTCATCCTTAATTCTTAAACTCCTGTGTGATAAGGTAGTCTATTGTCTTAGGTTGGGTTCCCTAGATTCATATTCTGAGAGGATTCCATATAAATAACTATAAACCTATATCTATATCTATATCTGTATCTATATCTATATCTATCTATCTAATCTGTCTCCTAGGGAAATAAGAAGAAAATGAAGCCGTATAAGAGTGCAATATCAAGCAAATCCAGTCCTATGGAAGGTATCTTTGGCTCGGTCCGGCAGGAGAACTCTGCGGATAGGATCAATCACTCATCAGAGCTATCTTTACCAGAAAATGGAGTATCAAGGCCTACAACTTGCAGTTGGCTTAAGGGCTCTACACAAGGGGCAGTAATTCCCAGGCACTTACGGTTATCAAGGAGTATAGACAAAGGTGCTTCCAATAGCCTAAGGGTGATCCTCCAAAAAAGAGACACCCACGCTGGCTGGCGGGAGGGAAAGCCCACTGGGAGCCTATGCACATGGAAATAACAAAAGTATACAAGAGAATATGGGTGGAGTATTCACAGTGCCTACCTCAGATAGGTAACCATTTTCAAGTATTTAAAAATATACTTTAGATATCAGATAATCAGGATCTAGCCCAGCATTTATCACTAATTAACTGTAACATTAGATGTATACTCTCAGTTTTATTATTTAGAACTCCTCTGAAGTGAGCCAACATGACAGAAACTCAACGTGAGCTAGTTTAGCCAAATAAAGAAGAATTTATTGGTTCATATAGTCAAACTCCTGTATTAGCTGAGGATAGAATCTTGTCTTATGAATCAGAGGAACCATGGCTGTAAACATCAACCAGCACTGCCTTTTCTCTGTCATCCGGCTTTTCTTTGTGAGTGGATTTACCTTCTTCCATATAGCAGATGATATTGGCTCTGTCAACTCTTGATTTTAAGCCTCACAATTTCACACTTCTTTTCTCATGGTTGTAATTTTAAATTGCATTGAAGAAAGAACTCTAATTGGTCAAATTTCATGAAAGAATTTACCTCTTCCAAAATTACTTGGTCAAAGAGTGAGTTATTACATTTGTCCAGCATGGGACATGCATCCATCTTAGAGAGATCTCTGTGGCCAGTAATGTGAGATAATGTAAGATTAGGGCTGTTCTGATTTGGATACTATGTTTAGAAAGGGCAAAGCATAATTCTCCAGAGGTAAAAAGTCAGGTCCAAGAAAAAAGAAAGTAAACTGAGCAAAGCAAATAATACATATTTCTATGCCATCTGGGTTTTTGGTTTCCTAATTAACAAATTGCAATTCAAAATATTTGCTACATTTATTTCACAAAATTATTCCAAGTATTAAATATGATAATATCATCAAAAGTGTTTTACTAATTATGAAGTTTTGCTAATGAGCATTATATGCCACTCACATAGGATATTGAAACTTTTCTTATATCTGTTCATCCATAATATGTTTAAGACTTTAGAGTCTTCTATAATATATTTTAGTAAATAAAACCCAGGTATAGTTTCCCTGACAAATTTGGAGCCATAAACCTTAGCAGCATCTAGCTTTCTTATTAAGACAGGTGAATCTTCAATGTGGGAATAGGAAGGAGCAGATAGTATTCTTGTTATGATTTTTTTAAATGCTATTAGCACATTATCTTAACAGTTAGGAAAAGCATTAGAGCATCAACTTATCAGCTGCCATACTTACTTTCTTTAAAAAATCAATTGCCAGGAAGCCATGTGAACAATTCCTTTCTTCTGAAAATGAATACCAAAAAGGAAGAAAGAAAAGAAAACATACCTTTTAGATGCTTAATTTCCACACTTGTCTTCATCTCCCAAACTAAAAACCTCTCCCAATGTCATCAGTCACAAAATTTGATTCAATGACATTCATAGGCTCTACTGAAGATTCACTACGACCTGGCTACTAGTTATTCAATTCAAAGAGAAATATGAAGACACAATCCTAACCCTTAATGACTTCATAGC
Source organism: Avahi laniger (assembly GCA_963575035.1). Taxonomy (NCBI): domain Eukaryota; kingdom Metazoa; phylum Chordata; class Mammalia; order Primates; family Indriidae; genus Avahi; species Avahi laniger. The sequence goes on from CAUYSK010049478.1 coordinate 24,877, forward strand.
TAAATAGAGAGGTAAAATGTAAAGTTCTCCCTTTGAATCTGCCATTCTTTTAACTTTTATGCCCCTCCCCTGTGTGCCAGATCTTCTGGCCTCACGCTTATATTATGACATTAGTCTTGTAATTGGTCTTTATGTCTCCAGTCTTTCCTTCAGTCTAACACAGACTAATTTTTCTAAAACAATTTTTGCATTGTATGATTTCTCTTATGAAAACAGAACTCTATGGCTGTAAAATTTCAATAAGGATAATATTTCTTTACTTATAGAATTTTAGTGATGTAGGGAAGCTTAAAGTATTTGCACTAAGATCAGCTCAACTTTGTATAAATTTTACTCATGAGTAAGGCTAATACTTAATAAGCTGAAAAAGTTTTTAAAAAATCCTGGATGGTAGTATTATGGGAAGATCAGTGGCCTTTATGTTGTAGCACTGAGGTACAAAATTTAAATTTTGAGCAATCATAGAAGCATAAATGAGAAACATAAAATGAAATAAAATTTAATATATATGAGTAAAAAATGGGGAAGCTGAAGCCTGGAAGATCAGTTAGGGGCTAAAGCAACTGTCTAGGCAAGAATTAATAATAGTTCAGATTTAAATGATGGCAGTGAAAAATGGAAAGAAAAGTGCAGATGCAAAAGACATTATGAAAGATAAATTGACAGAACTTGATGACTGAGCCAAGTGAGAGGGATATGTAAAAACTATTTTGAGGTTTTTGGCTTTGAGAGAATGGTGGTATATACTATGATCAGAAAAGAAAAATCAAAAGGAGAAGTAAATTTGTTGAAGTTTCTTGAGAAAGAATGATGTGTTCTGTTTTCAACATATTAAATGTTACCGAACTTAGCATCTGTTGTTCTACACCAGGGGTCCCCAACCTATGGTGAGTTGTATAACTATTTCATTACATATTACAATGTAATAATAATAGAAGTAAAATGCACAATAAATGCAATGCGCTTGAATCATCCCGAAACCATGATCCGCCCCTCCCTCATCTGTGAAAAAATTGTCTTCCATGAAAGTGGTCTCTGGTGCCAAAAAGGTTGGGGACCACGATTCTACACCATTCACCATTTACCTGGTAACAACAAGTACATTTTCCTTTGGGAAA
>CAUYSK010049480.1:0-23089 GCA_963575035.1 Avahi laniger
CCTGCCTGTAGTCCCAGCTATCCGGGAGGCTGAGGCAGGAGGATCGCTTGAGCCCAGGAGTTTGAGGTTGCTGTGAGCTAGGCTGACGCCACGGCACTCACTCTAGCCCGGGCAAAAGAGTGAGACTCTGTCTCAAAAAAACAAAACAAAAATCTCAAGAGACAGTGTAAAAAGAAAAAATATATATATATATGGTTATATGTATACACACACACACACACACAAACATGGAACTAAAACATGTAATCCCAACAGTCTATTAGGAATTTTTGACAATTCTCCAGCTATGCCTCATGTAAGAGCCCACCAAAAGATCATAGATAGATGTAAGAGGAACAAGTAGCAAGTGCTTCTAACGCACTCAGAAAAGTCTGTGCTTGTCTCTCCCTTCCCCCTCCCCCATAATAAGAAGGGAAAATACTGAAAGGACTTATGAAGGTGGTAACGCATCTGTGTTTGACTGACTGGATTACAGAACATTCATGAATGAATTTCAGTTTTAAACTACATCTGTTCTTCACGGAGGCTCTGGATGAAGAGACAGACACCTAAAAAGCTCTATAGCAGAAAATGCAGAGGAAACCAAAAGCTGCCCAGCCCAGTATCCTCCACGGAGATTGGTGGTGGCCAAACCACATTCATTGTCCATCAAATCCCTGCAGTGCTAATAAAACCAACAGAGAGACAATTTTTACATCAACAAAAGGCACAACCGGAGCCTCAAGACCTTGTAACTCAGTATGACTAAATTACTATAGCAAATGGAAGACATCCATGGTTTTGTGAAAAATCTACCCTACTGTCCTTTGATTAACTCTAAGTCTCAATAATTGGGAGCAAAGATTGCCAAGATACTAATTTCAAAGGATGGTTCCCTGTCCTGTCACTTAGGACAGTGGTACCCAACCTTTTTAGCACCACAGACCTGTTTCAATGGAAGACAATTTTTCCACAGAGGACGTGGTTGGGGGATGGGGGGAGATGTTTTCTGGATGATTCAAGCACATTACATTTATTGTGCAGTCAAACCTCTCTGCTAATAATAATCTGTATTTGTAGCTGCTCCCAGAGCTAGCAACACTTCCTCAACTCCACCTCAGATCATCAGGCATTAGATTCTCATAAGGAGTGTGCAACCTATATCCCTCGCGTGCACAGTGTACAGTAGGGTTCAATGCTCCTATGAGAATCTAATACCACCGCTGATCTGACAGGAGGTGGAGCTTATGCAGTGATGCAAGTGATGGGGAGCAGCTGTAAATACAGAGGAAGCTTCATCTGCTGCTCACTTCCTGCTGTGCAGCCTAGTTCCTAATAGGCCACTGAGGGATAATAGGGTCTGTGGCCTTGGGGGTGGGGACTGCAGACTTAGGACACTTCCATATTAGAACACACACCCAGGCTGAAAGAGAAGTTGATAATGACTATGTTCCTACTCAGAACGTCCAATGTTAGAAAAGGCCTTAGAGAGCATCTGGTGGAAGCCTCTCATTTCAAATGAAGAAACTAATGTCCATAGAAGCTAAAAAAGTCTTTGTGAAAGGTCATATGGTGACACGGGAGTCACGATACAACACAAACAAGATAGGTATATACTTTAGGCAAATCTGGTTTTTTTGAGTTCAAAATATGTTGAATCAGATGTTCTTTAAAGTTGGTTCTAGATCCAAAATAGTATACAAACCACAAACTACCCTTAAATAAATGTCAACTGACTTTCTAAGTCTATATAGCCTTGACCATCAGAAAATGTGGGTCAAAATAAAGCACATCAAATATGCCCACCTCTGTTTGGGCTTGAATATTCCCCTTGAAATAAATTTCTCCACAAGAAATGCCTGGCCCCGATTCCAAGAAAATGCAGGTTGGATCTGCCAGGTTGCTGACTGCATCCAGATTAATTCTTTGAATTAGATTTCACAGATGTTGTGGTTAATTAAGCCTGTCTGTAATGCTAATAATTAATGAAAAATCACTGTAATTGTATGGGGAAAACACTTAGATTCAAACCTGGTTTCCATTCTAACTATTTGCTTCTACCCCACCCCCACGTTTATTCCTTTTGGGCACTCCTTAACAAATAAAAACAATGGATTATCTATCAACATCTTCCACTTTTCCTTACAGTAAGTAGCTTGAACTAATCCTATTGAATATCATTAGTCTAGGTTACTGTTTTTATCTTGCTACTTATTCATAATAGTTCTAGGAACTTACCAGACCAGAGAATAGTTTCATTTCAATGAAGAAGCAGCCCAACACCTAACGTGGACAGTCTCTGATGACAAGATGAGCTTCTCTCTGAGGACCTAATGATTAATCATGGCATCTTAAAATGAAGAATTTCAAGCCTTTCAAACTTTCTGATAAGTACCTCTTAGAACCTAAAAAGCAACGGTCTATCTTCACCAGTAAATAGTCAGCACTCCTGCTATAAATAGTAGATCATTTCTATTAATAAAAAATTAAAACTGAAGAGGTATTACCTTGATACCAAAACTAGACAAAGACATCACAAGAAACATAAAGACTAAAATCCCTTATGCAAAATCCCCAACCAAATACAGACAAACCAAATTCAGCAACATATGAAAAGCATACGCCACAACCAAGTGAGATTTATCCAAGGAATGCACGGCTGGCTCAACATGTGAAAATCAATTAATGTAATACATCATATCGGTAGAATAAAAACCAAAAATCACATAATAATTTCAACAGATTAAAAAAAATGCACCTGACAAAATCCAAAATTCACCCTTTCATGATAAAACCACCCAACAAACCAGGAATAGAAGGGAACTTCCTCAACCTGATAAAGGGTATCTATGAAAAGCCACAGCTAACATCTTACTTGATGGTGAAAGACTGGATGTTTTCTCCCTAAGATCAGGAACAAGGCAAAGCTGTCCATTCTTGATGTCTCACCACATCTATTTAACACCATACTTAAGGTTCTAGCTAGGAAAATGAGGCAAGAAATAGAAATCAAAGGCATTCAGATTGATAAGGAAGAAATAAAACTATCTCTATTCACAGAGGACATGATCTTGTAAACAGAAAATCCCAAGGAATCCGCAAGCATTAAATTGTATTTTCCAGTTTATCCTTGCTTGCTGAGGTCTTTACTTTATATTTTTTAGAGACAGAGTATCCCCCTGTCACCCAGGCTGGAATGTAGTGGCATGATCACAGCTCACTATAACCTTGAATTCCTGGGCTCATGCAATCCTCCCACCTCAGCCTCCTGAGTAGCTGGGACTACAAGTGTCTTCTAATTTTTCTTTTCTTCTTTTTGTATTTTTTGGTTGAAAGGGTGGGGAGTAAGATGGGGGGATTCAATTTCCTTTTTTTTTTTAGACAGAGTCTCACCATTCTGTTGCTGTGGGTAGAGTGCAGGGGCTTCATTGTAGCTCACTGCAACCTCAAACTCCTGGGCTCAAGTGATCCTCCTGCCTCAGCCTCCGTAGTAGCTGGGAATACAGGTGAGCAACACAATGCCCTGCTCATTTTTCTATTTTTAGTAGAGACGGGGTCTCACCCTTGCTCAGGTTGGTCTTGAACTCCTGAGCTCAAGCAATCCTCCCACCTCAGCCTCCCAGAGTGCTAGGATTATAGATGTGAGCCACCATGCCCAGCCCTAATTTTTCTTTTCTTTTTTTTTTTTAGGGACAGGGTCTTGCTATATTGCCCAGGCTGGTCTCAAACTCCTGGGCTCAAGCAATCCTCTTGCTCCAGCCTCCCAAAGTGCCGGGGTTAACCGGTGTGAGCCACCACACCTGGTGGTTTTTACTTTTTTAAACTACTCAATGAAATGAACAGCTTCTGTTTGTCGAGGCATTTGTCTTAGAGATCCGAAATGTTATTTGGATATAAACACACAAGATTTCTGAGCTTTTGGCTTCAAGCTGTGGCCTGAGAACCATGTGAAGGGGGCCTTTAAAAACTACTTACACATCAGACAGATACTGGGTGTTAAGGAGCACACACGTTTTAAGAGTCCTTTACAAAGCAAAGTACAATGATAAACAGATTTGAAAATGGTCACCTAGGCCTTACCTGTTGACTACAAGTCTCAACTGACTTTTGTTCTATTATAAATGGAGCAAGAAAAATCTTTTAAGCATTAATTTAAAGAAAAATTTCTTCTGCCATTCACCAACAAACTGTTCTCCTGCTCAGACTCCCTTCCTCCCCAACCAGAAGAACTAGCTTTCTCCACGTTAACTTTACCCCATCTGAACTTTAGACATGCATGCGCGTGTACACACACACCCAAATAATCGAGCCTACATCGTCTCTAAACCATCCCAAATATCTGCTTGTGAGATTTTCTTTAAGATTCTGATCCTCAGAACATCTCTGCTCTTCCTTCCTATTTCATTTAACAAGCCTCAGAAGAGCTACAGGGAGCTGTGCACAGGTCTGTCATGCATGCTGCACTATCGCCATATACTCTCTTCCCTTGTCGGACCACATCTGGCTTAGGTCAGGCAGAGGCGCTCCCTTCCACACAGTGCACTGCCCTGAGGATGAGTACTGCTGCCTTCCCAGGCTCAGAATTCAGACCCTCAGCAGCAAAAGTACACCCAGCATAAAAACTGAAATACATCCTCTTCAGTATATACAATGGCAGCTGATGAATACGACGTTAAACCTAAATCTCCTACAAAATGACAATACGTTCATTGTATTACTCTGAGATAAGTAAATGCCATCTTTCTCAACCACAGGAAAAGTGACTGAACACACTTCATTAGGTTTTTCATGTGCTTCTCACATATAAGTCCTCTGGCTAATAACTGAAGTTAGAGTCAAATAAGTACATTTGTTGGTTCAGAAGTTACTGGCCTAGAATTAACTCAGCTCAAGGTCAGCAAACTAGAAATTTTATAACATGGTCAGAAACTGGCCTTCCTTCCCCATATCTACACACAGAGCTCTATTCATTTTTCCCAAGAAAAGAACCAGATTAGAAAGCAAGTCTCCCCCCAAATACTCTTATTTTAATCTAATTCACTCAAAGTGGATTTATTTTCCCGCTTCCTGCCTTCTCCTTTATTTCCAGACCCTTCCAATGGCCTTCAGGTAATTCTGCCCCAGCAAACCAACCACAACAACTCTCCAGCTGGCAGAGGAAGAGCTACAGCATAAACAAGATTTCAGATCATCATAGTTAGTTCCCCTCTGTTGCTCTTGTTATGGCAACAGCATACTTTTCCACAGCTGATGAGAATGTTATGCAGGAAAAGAAAGGCTAAAAGAGGTCTCTATGCTTCTGTTCATTCCCCAGAGCACAATTCTCCCAAGAGACTTTGGCACCTAAAAAAGAAATAAGGTAGCAGAAAGAAGTCTATTAGTAATAGCTAGCATTCCAGAGGTAGAAAAGTCTCTTTAAATGATTGAAAACTTCCTTTCCTAGTAAGATAAGTTTTTTTTTAGAGACAGGGTCTTGCTGTCTCTCAGGCTGGAGTGTAGTGGCCTGATCATAGCTCACTGTAACCTCGAACTCCTGGGCTCAAGGGATCTGCCCGCCTGGGCCTCCCAAAGCACTGAGAGTACAGACATGAGCCATAGTGCCTGGCCAGATAAGCATTCTAAGACAGTGGTGGAAAAACCTGAAATAGTGATCAGGATACTAAATTTGAGACTACCCACTGCATGACTTGCTAACAAGTTATGTAATTTTGCTGGGTCTCAGTTTCTCTCAATTATAAAATGAAAGCATTAGGTTCCTTCCAGCTAACTGGAGTGTTATAAAAATAAAACTAACTATAGTAACCTTACCTTCCTCCATTGAGGCTAGAAGTGCTTCTCAATGGAAGAACCAAATATCATCCCCACTCCTCCATAGGCAGATAGGAAAAAATAAAATAAAATCCAAGGGCATTTTGGGAGGACCTGGAATTTACTCAATAAAAATTTCCCTCTTCTTTAGTAATGAGAAAAGATACTCTTCTAGCAATACGAGAAATCAAAGAGGCTACAGCAAGCGTGTTTTCACCCACTTCTCATTTCCCAAACCACCACAAGGCGGCAATTTTGAGAAACCTCAAGGTTAGGCTATATCCTCTGATCCCCAATGAATAAAGAACTCTTAAGTGGGGAAAAATAATAAGTTCACTACGTTGTGAATGTCCCTGCCCAGTCTGACCATTTAGGGCATTTAGCACATCAAATGTTATCTTGAATGCTCTGACATGCATGTGACACTCCAGAAGTTCGGCAGGAAATACTAATCCTTCCCCTTCCCACAAAATAGAGATTTCTAATACAAGCCTACTGCCTCTCATTTTCCTAAATGTTTTCAAGTCTGAAATACATGTTAGCACTTTGGCTCTATATAGTTTAAGAACCAAAAATTTTATCTGTCTCTTCCTTCCCTCCAAATCAAGATTTTAAGCCTTTTCAGAGCAAAGATTGCATTTTTTATCTCTGTCTGTTGTCCCCTTTTCTGCAAAGCACTACACTGGGCCCACAAAACTCATAGAAGATACCCAACCACATTAATTCAGGAGGTGACCAAATAACAACAAACTATCTCGCCCCAGTTGAGAGAAATAAAATTACATAGTGAAGGAGAGATGAATGTAACAAGAGAAATGTACAAACCAGAGGGCAGAAAATTTCCAAAGGGGTAAAATTAAATCAATACGTACTGAACACCTAAATAGCATTGAGTTAATTGCTAAAAATGATCAAATCCAATTGCAATAGTGCTATATCCTTATAAGCATATTAGGCAGGCTGAGCATGATGGCTCTCGCCTGTAATCCTAGCACTCTGGGAGGCTGAGGCGGGTGGATAGTTTGAGCTCAGGAGTTTGAGACCAGCCTGAGCAAGAGCGAGACCCCTGTCTCTACTAAAAAAATAGAAAGAAATTAGCTGGACAACTAAAAACACATATATAAAAAATTAGCCTGTAGTCCCAGCTACTCGGGAGACTGAGGCAGTAGGATCGCTTGAGCCCAGGAGTTTGAGGTTGCTGTGAGCTAAGCTGACATCACGGCACTCTAGCCCGGGCAACAGAGTGAGACTGTCTCAAAAAAAAAAAAAAAAATTAAGGAAGTCTTTCTGTTAAAAATCCAAAGATTACAATGGGCTCTACCAATAAACACAGGTTTAATATTATAAATTAGCCAAGTATTAAATCTGAAACAAAAAATTGCATGTGTAGTAACTGTTTGGAGGCAGGTTAAATGATATCTGAGAAAGCAGTGGAATTCTGTGTGTTGGGAGGAGTGGTAAATGAATCAGTATTTCTGGCAGAATCTTTACAAGCATTTTAGGAACTAATCCAGGCTATGAGACAGGTTTCTATCTTTAAAGAAATGCTTAAAGATTATGCCTTTATTTGAAAAGCATCATGGCTTAGCTGTTTGAAATATGCCAAAAGTGTCTCTCTGTGGCTCTTCCTTCAGAAGAATAATGATTAATACATAGCTAAAAGTTTAGTTCCTGACCCAAATAAACTATAGCTGAGGGCAGTTGTTACTGTGACATGTGCTTTGCACTGCTGGAAACACAAGCATTTACTGACCAATACCTCAAAGAATTCTGGAAGCTATAAATCCCTTTCCATTACCATGTAAAACAATATCCATTTCTCAAAAGCTACCAGTTCAAGTTCAAGACAACTCTATCTCAAACAGATTCTGGTCTGCCAAAATCTTTCATAATTAAAAACCAAGATCTCAGCATGCTCAAACACAGGGACTGGCCTTAAACAGGTCAGATGAGAGGTTTCTTCAATGAAGTAAGCCAGCTCACTAGGAACTCCACAGTTCTGCAAAGTTAAACGCTTCTTAAACCCAGCTCCGCATACATATTTATGAACTTCTCCTGCCTGAGTCATTTTAAAGTCTTCCAACGCAGTCTCCCCTTCCCTAGAGTGGCCTGGCTGGATACCTCAGTAAAGCTCTCTCCTAGATTGTTATCCCTTGGCGTTCGCAAGGCGGTCTCCTTACTCCACAGGCCTTGCTGTTGTGCAACCAATTCAGGGATGGCCCAGACCTAACCGCACCGGATTGGTTGTAGTACAACTTCAGAGCCCTGCCCACAAAAATGAGGCGAGCAATCCCGCAGACTGCAGGGGCTGCCAGCGAAATCCCCACCCTCTCTAGTGAAAGGCCACCCCATCACCAAAAGAAGGCAAAGTTCTGAAGTTGAAAAGGAAGCCCCGTTCCCTTCAACAGGCCCCTCAAAAATCTCTTTCCAGTCTCCTCCCTCTGGAGAACAGCCCAGTCAGGGGACAGACAACCTTTGAGCTCCCTTTTCTCGTGACTAATTCTACAAGCTTCACCTCTACCCCAGTGTTACTTGTAAACAGTTCCTGGTCGTATTTTGAAAAGCAGTGCTCAGGAACTTCCTTCTGCACCGCCTCTCTCTAGAAGCCCCTTCCCCAGGATCAAACAACCCCACCCAAGTAGGGGGTCCTGCTTAACCATGCCCCCTTCAATCCACCTCCAAAGCCGTCGCTGCCAAAAGAAACCCTATTAAGGCTGCCAGCGCTCTACCACCCCCACCTTGGCTATTACTTGAGCATTATTTTATCACTCGCTCCTCCCGGCCGAGGGACTCCCCCCTCCCGCGGGGCCTCGTCCAGCAAAGTAAACAATGCTGTCAAAGCAGGATAAGGTTGGGCAAGGCCTCCAGACTCCGCATTCCAGCCTCCTCCTGGTGTTCTAAAAGTAGCAAACCAAGCCACCGCAGGGTCCCAGGACCCAAATCCTCTCCCCAACTTGCTTTCTAAAAAGGCCCGGGAGTCAGTTCCAAAATCAAGCGTTAATAACATGCACTATCTGCAAGAGTGAGAGGTAATGCAGAGTGAAACGCAAGGCCAAGTGTAGCCACGGGAAGCAGACGAAGAGGGGAGAGAAAACTGGGTCGAGTGCGTAAACGGGCCACGAAGTGAGAACGAGGGCTTTTCGTCGCGACAGGAGAGCCACGTCCCCGAGTGGGGCGCGCACGGACTCGAGCTGCAAGCGACAGAGAACGCGAAAGTGAAGGGTCCAGAAAGCGCGGGCGCGGCCCGAGGGCGGCGTTCCCGGGGCTTTGGTGGAGCCGGGAGGACACGCCGAGAAGTGACAGAGGACCGTGGCGGGAGACCGGGACGCTGCGGAGGGCTGGCCGGCGCTCACCTCCCGGTGTGGTGGAGAAGAGCGTCCCCCCGGGCGTGGTGCAATAGTCATGAGGTAGCTGCGCGGCGTCGCTGATGGGCACGGTGCGGGTGGGGATGGCGCGGCTCTGGCTGGGCTGGTGGCCGCTGCCGGCGGACGAGGACATGGCTCTGGGCGCGGGCTCTTGGCTTTGTCCGGCGGGCAGGCGGCGGCGGCGGCGGCGGGGCCCGGGCTGCTCCGGCTCTTCAGGCGGGCGGAAGGGCGCGCTCCGCTCGCTCCTCGCTCGCTTCCTCTCGCTCCCTCGTCCCGCTCCGCTCCCGCCGCCGCCCTCTCAGCCGCCGCCGCCGCCGCCGCCCGATCCTCCGGCCTCCGCCAGCAGCCTCAGCAGCAGCAGCAGCGGCAGCAGCGGCGACGACGACGACCGGAAGCGGGCGAAGGCGGGAGCCAGAGGGAGTTCGGGGCAGCGGGCTGTCCGGAGGTGACGTCGTCGGGGGCGGGGCGAAGCGGCGGGGGGGCGGGCCCTACCGAGGGGCGGGGCTCAGCCCCGGCGGGCGGGAGAGGAGCCGGAGGGAACCAGGGCGAGGTGTTAGTGAGCCAGGCGAAGGGAGGCAAGGAAAACTCCGGTTGTTTTAATTGTCTATCAGTACTACTTTACTTGAGCCGACTTCAATTTCTTTTCCATTCCTAGCCATTAAAATCGTAATTTTACTTTTAATTGTTCATTATTATATATAGGCAATGCACGCACGATGCACTGCATTTAAAAAATCAAACAGCAGAAAGGTTTACGGTGCCACTCTATCCCAGTTCCCAGCCCCCTTTCCAAGGGCAACCACTGACACCAGTTTCTTGCGTCTCCTTCCAGACACCGTCCCTATATACACACATAAAGCAAGATCTAAATAGGGAAAGGCAGAGACCAGGAGCCACCCACGTCACAAGGATGTGTATTGTATGAGAAATAAACCAAGGCCAAGGAGAGGATTAAGACCACAAGATACCTGAAAAATCTAGATCTAGAACTCTATTCTTTCCTCTAAACTTTCTGGTCTCCGTGTCTCTTTACATTCTTGAAAATTATTGAGAATCCCCAAGATCTTTTGTTTGTGTGGATTATATCTATTGATAATTGCTCTATGAGGAATTAAAACTGAGAAATTTTTAAAATGTTTATTAATTCATAAAATAACAATAACCTATTGCATGTTAAAAAAATCATATATTTTTGTTTAAAAAATTGTATTTTCCAAAACAAAAAAATTAGAACAGTGGCATTGTTTTACATTTTTGCAAACGCTTTAATATCCATCTTAATAGAAGACAACTGGATTCTCAAGCTGTGTCTGCATTTAGAATACATCGTTTCCATTCAAGTATGTAAAGAAAACTCAGCCTCACACAGGTATGTATTTGGAAAAGGTGAGGCTTGCAGGCTCCCCGGGGCTCTCAAAACCACACTTTGAGAACCACTGTGCTAAGCAGAACTGCTTCTGCCCACAGCATTCCCAAGATGGGATTGGGAAGAGAATCATGGATAGGATCAATATAGCTACCATCATTCCCATTTTGCAAATGGGAAAAATTGAGGCTAAAAGAGGTTGAGGATTTAACCCAAGTAAAACAGCTATTGCGTCACTGCTTAGAGGGCCAAACAGGTGCTTGACAAGGACATAGACAAAAGAACTTACACAGAGCAGGATGGGCCAGGACATGACATGATACTGATTTTGTGGTAAGTGTCCCAAGAATTCAGAAAGAAAAGTCCCTCATCTGTTCTGCAGTGTGGAGACCCAGAGCTGCAGAGGACTAAGTTTAACCCTGAAAGACTCTACGGCTTTGGATGTGCCAAGAGAAATAGACATTTTTCTAACAGCAGAAGGAAAAGACAAGATACTAGCTTATGTTTGTGTAGAGCTTGCAAAGGGTATGATGTATCAAGTGCATCACTCCTTGATCAGCCTGTACAGATTTTGGGGATGTTCTGGGGACAGCAGGGAGACCTCTCTGGCCAGAGCAAAGGGTGAAGATGGTAGAAAAAGTTACACACAGAGGATGGGACTACAGATGGGATAAAATGAAATAAATGGAGGCTGCACCAGAGCACAGTTCCAAAGTTTTGCAGACAGAAAAGTATTATGTACTTTTTATTCATTTTTCCAGGCAGCCTGGAGAAGTGAACAGAGCACAGGTTTTGGAGACATACAGACTGGGTTTGAATCCCAGCTCTCTGTCTCTCTTTCCTTTGGGTTTACTTTCTCTGCTCGTTTCTAAGCCCCTGTTTTCCATGTTAGAAACGTTCCTGACTTGCCCTGTGGTCTTTGTCTATTCATAGTTAAGCATTAGTGAGGGGCTAAAGGTCTTAAAGGAAGCTCTGATGGGGGGACAGGAGAGGGCTTGTCTCAGGGTGGGGTTCTCTATAGGGTAATCAGATCCAGACCAGTCACTTCACTGCGGGGCTCCCAAATCTTGAATGTTCCTATCTATGGATGTTTTCCTTTTTGCTGGTCAATGTTCCCCAGGAAGCATTCTCCATTTTCTGGCTTGCGAAGTACAAGTCTGTGTGCCAGGCTTCTGAGAGCCAAACTGGGGCTGGGAGTAGGGACCCTCTCCATTCAGAACACAGGCTGACACTGACCCCCTTGTTTGCAGTACAACGCCTTCCCCTGGGCAACAGCTGGGATGTGTCTCTGAGGACATGAAGTCTCCGAGACATGCTGTATTTATTGTTAACCTCTGTAGAAGGCAAACTTCACATCAGAAGGCACTGGGAAGGGAAGGGTGCCTATCCGGACAAGATGGTGGAGGAGATTTGGGGGTTGCAGGTGCTTCTTTTAAAGATGTTGAACCAGTCCTTTTATTTCCGGCCTCCCCTCGCACCCCTAACTCCAGAGGTACCTGGAGCCTCCAATTTGTGAGTCTTCCTGGAGTCCTCTGATATGAACTGGACTTTTTCTTGTTAGCTCTTCCACTTCCACTTTCCCCAGTCTGCTAAGTCAATTATCACTTGTCTTTGTTTTCCAGCTTCCAAAACTATATTATCATCACTGGTCCCCTGCCATATCCTTTCCTGGCTTCCTCCTCCTATTGGGTTTGTGCCTTTAAAAAAACAAATTCCGCTACTCTCATTTTAGAGAAGTTTAATGGAGAGAAGAGATAAACACAGATGTTTAATCTACCCAGTTTAACTGAAAGTACACAACACATGCTTTTAAATAGTGCAGCAGTCAGGAGTCAGTTGCAATAACAGAAAAGGTTTATTCAGAGAAGTAGGTGCTTAAAATAACCTGGATGAACTAGAGGAATGGGCTTCAGGCGGGGCCTCCAGAAATGACCTTCGGAGCACTGCAGAACTGACCCTTCTGGAGAGCTGCTGCCTGACCATAGCCAGGAAACTGGGGAGTAGGGAGCTGCTGTCCCGACTGCTGGCCCCACCTTAGCTGTAATTCAGAGATCAGGGAGCTGCCGCCAGGACTGTGGGCTTCAAAGCCACACAGACCCTGCTAGGTCCGTGTCAGCGATGGATGTCTAGAGCAACACTACCTCTCTTCCCACTTAACTCAGCTCTGAATTCGAGTTTTATATGTGAGCATCTGATTGGTGTAATTTGAAACACACTGCTACGAAGGATCATGGAAAATGTTGTTTTGTTTCTTTTTTAAAGCTTCCCAGCCCCTGCACTGTAAAGAAGGAAGTTAAAACCAGAGGGAAGTTAGAACAGGTATTGAGGACACTAATTTATGTATCCACCACAAAGTTAAGATGTGTAGAAAGCGTTTTTTAACTGGACAATAGGATTCACTCCTGTCATCTTTCTCACCTCATCTAATTTCCTTCTTCCTAGCCTTTGGGATTAAAGTCTAAAAGCAACCCCTCCTTCGCCTTGCTCAGGGATCACCTAACTTTTTCTTTAAAGGTCAGAGGATAAATGATTTAGGCTTTTGAAGCCACATGGTCTCCATTACAACTATTTAACTTTATCATTACAGCACAAAAGCAACCACAGACAATATGTAAACAAACAAGTGTGGATCCAGCAATACTTTATTTACAAAAACAGGAGTCTGGCTGGATTGGCCTGTGGCCATAGTCTGCAGACCTCTGACTTTGCTTATATGAGTGGTCTTCAAAAAGTTCATGGAAAATGCATATTATGAAAAAACTATACAGGGATTTCAAAAAGTTTTTGCACCAAAATAAACTCATACTAATCTGTCATAACATACCTGAACAGGATCTAGTTTGAGGCATTAAGGATCTCGTCAAAATAAAAGTGGACCAGTCAAGAGCAAAGGTCATGGCAACAGTTTTGGGGCATACTCAAGTCATTTTGCTTGTTGACTTTCTGGAAGGCCAAAGAACAGTAACATCTACTTGTTGTGAGAGTGTTTGGAGAAAGTTAGCCAAGGCTGTAGCAGAAAAATGCCCAGGAAATCTTCACCAGAGAGTCCTTCTCCACCATGGCAATGGTCCTGCTTATTCCTCTCATCAAACAAGGGCACTTTTTACAAGAGTTTTGGTGAAAAATTGTTAGGCATCCACCTTGCAGTCCTATTTCAACACTTTCTGACTTCTTTTTGTTTCCTAATCTTAAAAAAATCCACAGAGGGCACCCATTTTTCTTCAGTTAATAACGTAAAAAAGACTGTATTGACATGATTAAAATCCCAGGACCCTCAGTTCTTTAGGGATGGACCAGATGGCTTACAAAATGTCTTGAACATGATGGAGTTTATGTTGAAAAGTAAAGTTTATATTTTCATTTTTGTCTTCTAATTCCGTTTTTCCATGAGCTTTCTGAGGTCCCTTCATACTGTCCATGAACTCAATAAATACTTAATGAGCACCTGTTGTGTGTCAGGTACTGTTCTGGGAGTGGAGGGTATAGCAATCCCTGGGACAGATGGCACCCCTCTGATTCCCACCTCCCACCCCCTGCCCATTTACCTGCCTAGCTCATGTTCATATTTAATATTCAGTGTGGGTCAGCCTTCCTTGACTTTCTTCTTCCCAGCCAAGGTTTGTTCGTTTCCCTCTCTCTGAGCTCCCATAGCATCCTGTGCACACTGTGGTCTTTTGCAGCAACCCTTTGCACAAGCCTTGTCTGCTAATGCATCCGATTCCTGGCAGCACTGCAAACTCCTCAAGGGTGAGGATGACCTTCTCTTCGCCTCATATCTGCACAGGGCCTGGCACAGAACCAGCCTGTGGTTAGTGTTTGTTGAACTGGCTTTAAGAAGCCTTTTGGAAACCTTGAGAAAAACATTAGACACGGTTATGGGCAGAGAGGTCTAGGGGGGCAAGAGGCCTTTTAGGTTTCCTATTCAGATGAGAATGTTTGTTTATGGACTGGATTATGGTATAATTTACACACACTAAAATGCACCTTTCACGTCTGCGTGTGGCTGAGTTTTGACAAATGTTTACTTCCTTGTGAATGCCACGACATTCGAGATACAGGACATTTTCATCACGCCCCAAAGCTCCTCATACCCCTTTGCAGTCAAGAACTGCAACCCCACCCTCAAGCCCGGGCTCCAGGCAATCATTGATCTGCTATCTGTCACTGTTTATGAGTTTCCTCTGTTCTAAAGCTTTATACAAACAGAATTATACTGTGTGTGCTATCTTATATCTGGTTTCTTCACTCAGCATTATGTATCGCTTGTATCAGTAGCCCTTTTTATGGCTAGGTAGTATTCCATTTATGGATATACCCCAGACTGCTTATCAGATGAGAATTTGAAGGAAAAATATATCTATCCCCTCCCCAGAACCTACCGTGGGAGACTAAGAGGGCTTCTATGTGGCCTGAATGTACAGGGGGGTATTATCTCTGAATGAGGATCCAAGTAGTTGGGGGTTGGGGAGCTGCAATTGTGACCCCACAGACATAGGACCCTTTAGATCCTCACCTGATGTATCGCCAGGATCAAACATGTAAGATCTACCACATGTGGGCAACGCTGTCCTGGAATTTTTTTAGTTTATTAATATAACCGGAGGTTGAAAGAATGGAAGTGGCCCAGTGTCCCCAACCCAGGGGTGCCCCTCCTGCGGTCATCTATTGCAGTGTTTAACTACTTGGCTTCCCAAAACTCATTGCTTCTAATCACCTGCACTCACCTGTTGCCCAGGGGCAGGGGGAGGCTGGTCCCACCCTCTGTGATGTAGCCACCCCACTAGATCTGTATCATCAGAAGGATAATAGTCCCTTAGGTTTAGATAACACTTTTCCACTTTACGAAGCACTTTCACAACAATTATCTCCTTTAAGCTGAGCTACAGCCCTGTCACAAAGGCTATTTATTATTCTCATCTACATTTTGCAGGTGAAGAAACTGAAGCTCAAAGAGGTTAAGTGATGTCTCTGAGGTCCTACAGCCAGGACCTGGTGGAGCTGGGACTCGATCTCAGGCTTCTGGCTGGTGGTCCTCTGCACTTTCTCCTGCACGTGCTGGCCACCTGCATTCCTAAAGAGTGCAGGGTGTCCCTTGGGCAGCCACCTTTTATTGTCACATCTGCTGAACTCTTTAGGGGATAAGCAGCATCCATTTCCTGAGCTCCTGAAATATGGGAGACAGAGTATGTTGAGAAGATAATAAACAGCGTTTGTAAGCATCGAGGCTGTGTCAGGTGCCGTACAAATGCCTTTTACAGGTCTCACCTCTAATACAACTGCCACACATGGCAGGCATTATTATGCCTATTTTACAGTCGAGGAAGCAGCCTCAGAGCAGCTAGCTTGCCCAGGGTGACCTGCTGTAGCTCTAGAAATTTCTTTTGTCTTTCACAGCCACTGGGAACTGTTGACCATGCATAGGCTTTGACTTCAGGCATGCCTTGGTTCAAATGCTGGCTCTACCACCAGCTTGCTGTATGACCTTGAACTCTGAGCCCGTTGTCTGAAAAATAGGAGGGGTAGCTCCTCATTCGCAGAGTGTTCTTCTGAGGATTAGGTGTCACGCTTAGCCAAGGTGTGGTCAACGGGAGTGATGATGAAGCACCAAACTGGATCCAAGAAGGTGTCAGGGCCCTTCCTCTGGAGAGGAGCAGGCAGGATAGCAGCGTGTGTCTGTCTGGCATGCCGGAGGGGGCCAGCCAGCCTGTGGGCTCAGTATTTACACCTTTGGAGGTCTTGTCTGGTGATGCGTTTTGTCTGTAGTTGTAGACTTCAGAAAATGAGGTACAGCTTGGTCAAAGTTACTTAGACATAATAAAGTCCTCTGTGGAAACCAGCTTGTTCTTGGCCTGTTTGCTACAATTCAACACATATCGTTCTTGTCTTTCTCCTCTTCATCCTGACATTCAGTAGAAGATTCTTCATGCGTACAACTCTCCCTCTCTTACCCCGTGGCCAGCTGGGTGAAAGCAACATCAAAGTGGGCAGTGCGCTTAACGCCACACCACATCCGGTGGCATGTGCTGGTTTTGATAGCTTGAGCTCCAACCGGAGAGAACACTACCGTTGACGTGGAAATGCACTGTCATCCAAGCAGTGAATGGTGTGCCACACCCTGTGCCAGCCCTGTGCCAGCCGCAGCCCATAGGCAAAGCACATTGCGCACAGAGTGCGGGAGCCAACAGTGGGTGCTGGCCAAGGTGAGGCAAGAGGTGCTCTGCCCAGGGGAGCTTCTGACTTCTCTTGGGTGAAGACCAGGGGTTTCAAGGGTAACCCTTTATGATGACTGGGTGGGCACTGTTGGGCTCAGGGTGGAAGACTGACTTGGTTATTAGGGATCCGATTCTCCACGCAGGTTCTGAACAAGCTCCCTGACTTACATCTATCCGTCAACCAGTTCATTCACAGGTATTGACTCAGCTCCTGGTATGGCCCTGGCTTTGGGTTCAGGGTGAACAAGGGGAGATTTTATGGACTCCCATCTAGCGATGGGCTCCACCTGCCTTGGTGACAGACAACTCCTTGCATCCATATCTTTTGGCTGGATTTGGATGGGGTTATTTTTCCATCCACACAGGATTGGACTCAGAAGCTCTGGGCTAACAGTGACGGGTGGTGTAGATTGGATTACATCTCACTCTTTCTTCCATGGCTTCCGGTTACTTAAACAAGGCCCTGCATGGTCTGTCCTCATCTCCCACCCTTCTCTCTCCCGCTTTCTGTGCTCCTGGTCCTCAAATGGGCCGTGCTCCCTCCTATCACACGCCATTTGCACGTGCCATCCCTCTGCCTGGCTGTTCTCCGTGGCGACCCTCCTGATCCTCACCTCCCCATGCCCACACCCTGACATGTGGGCGAGACCTGTGACTTGCTTCTAACCAACAGAATATGGCAAAGGTGACGGGGATGTCACCCTTTGATTACGTTGACTTATGTAAGACTCCGTCTTGCTCATAGACTCCCTCTAGAGTCTTCCCTCCCCTCGTCCCTCCCACCCCAGGAGGAAATGAATTCTGCCAACAATCCAAGCCTCCCTGTGGGAAGTCAGCTCTGGCTTACACCTTGCTTGCAGCCTTGCAGAGGACCCAGTTGAGCAAAAACTGTGACATAATAAATGTGTTGTTTTAAACTGCTGTGTTTGTTGTTTAAAAAAAAGGTGTGTAAATTTATTATTTTCTGTATGCAGCATAAGAAACCAACCAATTCTCCAATATTAATTAGCTGACTCCTGTTCATCCCTTATCATTCCCATCCCACTCAGATTCAAATCTTCTCAGAGCAGTCCTCCCTACCCTCTGTGCCAAGGCCCCATCTCCTTGTCATAGGCTCTCATGCCACTGTATGCCTCTCCTCCACGTGACCTATCCAGTTATAATTGTGCGAGTATTACATTCATATCTGCCCCTCCACTAAACTGTACAGTCCATGAAAGCAGCCCATCATGTTCTGCGCTTTTTCTCTGGGACTAGCATGGTGCCTGGCACATGCAAGTTGCTCAGTTAATGTCTTTTGAATAAATAAATGATTTGTAGGACATTCGGAGTGAGGAGGAGTGGAGTGGAGTATCCCTTTTCTTTTTAGTAATAAAATGTACAAGTTTTAGCTGGGCACATGACTACCCAACCGTAGACTACATTTCCCAGCCTCCCTTGCAGCTAGTTGTGGTTAGATGACTAAATTAGGACCCTGGGATGGAAACGAAAATGCTGTGTGCAAAATCTGAGTCGGCTCTTGAAAGGCAAAGTGGCTTGCTCTGGACATTGTCTTTTCCCCATCCTGCCAGCTCAGACATGGTATCACTGCACTAGCAGCCTTGGACCCAGAGATGGAAGGATCATGTTGAAGATGACAGTAACTGGCCACCTTGGCTTCAACAACTTTTTGGAGCAGAGCTGTCAACCTCCTGTAGACCACTTGTTTCATGAGAAATAAACCATTTCATTTAAGCTGTAGTATCATGGGGTCTGTAGCAGTTTAGCTGTACTCTAATTGATACAGTCCCTGAGAATAAAGCAGGTGTCCCATGTGTACTTGCAGACATTATTGTCCTCTAACACTGTCATGGGAAAATGCTCCATCCTGACACATCTTACATAAGCTTTGCTGACAAGTCACAGAGAAGACCTGTTTCTGGCTGTCAGTTTCTCACTAGGACCCAAAATCTGAGGCTGGGGCTAAAACAAGGCAAGCAACATACTTGAGCATAATGCTTAAGGAGACACTCACTTTCAGGCTTTTGCAAGTGTAGGGGCAGCGCCAAGGAGTGAGTGCCTCCTTAAATTTTGTACCCTGGGAGCCTCACGTACCTCTCCTTAGCCCCAGCTCAGGCATCTTGACTGTAAGACTTGCTTTCTGACCTACCTGCTTGTGAAGCGTTTGACTTCCCTACTAAGAATTCTTATCAAAATAAGCAAACAGGATTTATATATGGTTTATATGTGCAAAATGATAGTTTTCTTGAAAAAGTATAAAAATATCTGACTGGAAGGATACACATCCAAAAGATAGCAGTACGTTACCTTTGGAAGGTAGGGTTACAGGTGACTTTTTTCTATTGTCCTCTTTTATGTTTTACAAATTTTCTGCACTCTGCAAGTGACATTTTTGTAGTTAGGGGAAAAAACAGTATTAAAAAAATTGTTTTTCCACTATTCCTCTTTTCCAAATGGCTAAGCCCCTTCTGTCTTCTTCCCTTCTGGGGAGCACTTTCTCATGAGGCTCTCTGATCCCTTATCATAGATCATGCAAATAGTCTCACAGGGTCTCTTACCTCCCAGGCAGGCCCTGACATTTGTGAATCTACCGCAGGGCTGGGACAAGCCTGTTGGGGGTACTGTCTTCCTTGAGGGCACTGTGGAAGGAGATGCAACTGAACTTCCTAACTAACTTCCACCTCCCCTGCTGTGTTGTAGCTACCCCCTCCAGGGGTAGCTCAGCCTACTTGACACCCTGGGGGCTGGGGTATGATAGGTGGGATTTGAATGCTGATTCTGTCATGTACAGGCCACATGATTTTGGGCAAGTGATTTAGTCTCTTTGCTCAAGTTTTCACATCCCTAAAGTGGAGATAGCACCAGTCGTTGCCTCATAGGGTGGTGTTCTGGAACGAGTATGAAATGCAAAGTGTGGATCACAGCCTGGCACAGGGTGACTCAACAAGAGGTAGTAGGCGTTGGTGTTGTTACTGACACCCCCACTTGAACATCTCACTCTCATCTCAAACATAATATCAGACACGCTAAACTCCTGATCATCCCTTTCTCCCCAAACCTGTTTCTCTGCGGGCTTAGGTCATGTCACTACCCAGTAAAGGCTCAAGCCAGAGGCCAGAGTGGCATCCTTGGTACCTCCCTCTTTCGGTCCCCAAATCCAGTCCATGACCAAGCCCTGGTGACTCTGCTTCCTAGCCATCTTGTAACTTCCTGTCTCTTCCTGTAGCCTTCAACCTCTCACCTGGAAGACTGAGCAAGCCTCCTAGTTGTTCTCCCCATACCCTTCTTTGGCTCTGCAATCCTTATCCCCATTGCAGTCAGAGAGATCTTAAAGTACAAGTCAGGTCTTGTCATTCCTCTGCTCAAAAACCTTCATGACTTCCAACTGCATGTACACGATACAAAGTTTCTGAGACCAGCCCAATCTGACCTCTACTCACTCCACCGGTCTCATCCTACACCCTTTCTCCCTCAAGGTGCACCAGCCTCACAGATCTCCTGTCGGTTCCTTGAAAATACCAGCCCTTTGCAGCTTTAAGGGCTTTGAATGTGCTTTCCTCTGCCTAGAACACTCTTCTTTCTCTCTTGTCCTGGGTCACTCATAGTCTTTCTTTAGCCTGACCACACTTTCCACAAAGAGGCCTTCTCTAACCCCCGATCTAAACCAGCCCTTCCTGTTGTCTTCTCTCCCTGTACTTTCCTTCAAGGCATTTTTCACATACTATAATGATTTAAAAAAAAAAAAAAGTATCTGTGTGTTCCTTTAATGTTTATCTGTAAGGACCTGAGGTCTTACTGAGTCCAAAAGCCCACAAGGAACTGAATCCTGGCAGCAGTTATGTGAGTGAGCTGGGAGGAGCATGCTTCTCAATGCAGCTTTGAGAGGCTGAGAGCCAGCGACCCAGCTAAGGCATGCCCAGAAGCCTGGCCCACAGAAGCCATGGTATAATAAATGGTGGTGTTTTTAGCCACTAAGTTTTGGGAGTAACTTGTTGTGCAGCAATAGATAACTCACACAGCCACTAAATTGGTTTCTGAACCTGCGAATGGGTAATGACCTATAAATTGAAAAGCACAGATCTAGTTCTAAGAACAAGTCCTGTACTGGGCATTCGAGGATGAATAAGACCTGATCACTGCCTTCAAAGAGCTTTCAGTGTTTTTTGAAGATCTAAAAATTTGATAGGATGTATGCATTTCTGGGGCAGGGTTCAAGTAGGTGACAGTAAAAGTAAGTGAAAGGCTCACCGAGGCTGAGGGAGACCGTTGTGATAAGCATGGGGGTATCTTGGTTGGGGAGTCCACACTGGGGAAAACATGGGCTTCACAGGAGGACCCAAAGGGGTTTCCACACCTAGAAAGGCTCGGGACAGGAAGGAGGAGCCCATGAGGAAGAACTCTGCTCCGGGGAAGGATCAGAGTGGCCACAAATCTTATGTGACCTTCACTGTGGTTGGAGCTTGAGGGTTACTCAGCAGGCCGGGGGGGCAGGGCCAGGGCTGCTGTCAGGACTAAAGGAGTAAACATGTATAAGATGCCGAGGACAGTGCCTGCTGCTTACTGAGTGCTGTGTATTGTGGCAATTGGCATTTTGTTTGCCCTAGCAGTGTTCATCAGCAACTTTCTAGTCCTCCCTCCTCACCTCCCTGTAGCATCCAGCCCTGTGGCCCAAGCCCTCAGCTGGAGCCTTCCAGGGCCCTGACTTCTGGGGGCCAGTCCTGCCCTCTCACACCCAGCTGTCACATTCAGGTCTCCCTCCTCAGACCTTGTCACTTCTCACTGTGCACACATTGCCCCATCCCCTGAGATTCTTCTTCTCTTGCATGTTTTTAGCCAGAGCCCCTGGCCTAGGAGACTCCAGCCTTGGGTTCCAGCCCTGCTCTCTCTCTGTAGCTCCAGACCTCTACTCCCAAGGCTTTGTCAGATGTCGCCAAGTGGATGTCCACTTAACATCATTCCCAACGTATCCCAAACCCTCCTCCTCTTTACTCATGCCTAGACCAGCAAGTCCTCCTGATGGCTTCGCCCCTGAGAGCCTTATCCCCTACGCCCAGCACCTCTCCAATACACTTTCCTGTTCTATCTTCACATCAGTTTCCAAGTCCTGCGGAGTCTATTTCAGAAGGATCTCCTGAATCTGTCTTTTTCCTGTTCCCTGTACAACTGCTTAAGTCAGGTCTGTCTTCCCCACGTAGGCCACCAAAAGGGCTTGCTCATGGGCCCTTCCGTAGCTTAATGGTTTATGTGTAGGTTATGGAGTTAGAATTCTAATTCTACCACTTATTAGATGTGTGACCTTCGACAACCTCTGTAACTTCTCTATGCCTTAGTTTCCTCATCTTTAAAATGAGGCTGTTAACAGGGGTGTGTGCATGTGTGTGTGTGTGTGTGTGTGTGTGTGTGAAAATTGAATAATGTAAAGTACCTGGTAGAAAAATTGATGGTCCTTTGGGCCACTCTGCCATCCTGCCCTAATAATTCAGTGCTGGGCCAATCACTCAGGCTATAGTAGGATGAAACATTCATGAGAATGAAAAATTATTTTGAAATAATAAAGGACCCAGTAAAGGTCCTCTTTCATAGGAATAAACATATATTTAATGCCACATTAAACTAATATGTGACTTGAGATAGGAAGAATGAGCCATTCATCTTGTAGATAAACAGCTTTGGCCTTTCTGCCTCCACTGCCACCACGGTGCCTGCAGAAAAGCTTGTGGGAAAGGGGGCAAAAAAGGAAGCAGGTCCTGAGGTCCCACCCTGTAGAAGACGGAATCATGGGTGCTGCCAGTTTTGAGCCGTTTCTCCAAGACAGAATTGAAGTGAAAGAGAAAGCTGGGAATCTCAGTGGAAGGATTGTAGTCATTGAAAGGAGCAAGAGCAAGACCAGCTTTGTTCCAAAAGGTACTGGAGATACCTCACCAAAAAGTATTTGAAGAAGAATCTGTGTGATTGGCTTCAGGTAGTTGCTAACAGCAGAGAGTTACAAATTATGTTACTTCCAAATTAACCAGGACAAAGAAGAGGAGGAATATGAGGATTAAAATTCATTTATCTGCAAAATGTGTATAAATAAAGCTTGGAGACCAAAGTGGTGGTTTATTCTTGTATCTCTGCAGTATGGATTGAACAGAAAATTGGAAATCATGGTAAAAGGGCTGCACTTGGGCTGCCCCTGACTTATTTATAACTAGACTTTTTTTCTGCTTGAAAAATTCAGTTCTCATGGTAGTAATATAAAAATAAAAGGAGAAGACAACTTTAAGGAAACTGACAACCATTGAGCAGGTAGGTAAGGGTGTGGAGATGTGAGCTTCAGTTAGTCACTATTTTATTTTTAAAAGTGTGACCGTCAATTG
>CAUYSK010049481.1:0-40475 GCA_963575035.1 Avahi laniger
CACCCAGGGGAGCTTTGATCCTTCCCATCTGTCTCGAGGCTTCCCCAGCCACCTTTCTTGCACTGGGGATCCCTGTCTTAGCAGGCGGTTCTTATTTACAACTATAATGAATTTTTTTTCTGGATGAGTATCTCAGCCACCAAAATTATCCTTTGACCTTATAACATTTTCAGTATTGCCTACCACCATCCTAGGTAGTTTACAGATGGGAATGTATACTCTTATAAAATACATAATCATATACGAGGGCTGTCCGGAAATTACCCAGCCATTGTTAATATAACGAGAACATATTACATGGCTGGATGCTTTCCGGCCAGCCCTTGTATATCTAAAACTAATCATATAATTATCATAATACTCACATATATAATAATATATTCATATACGGGTGCTCCTCAACTTATGATGAGGGTTACATCCTGATAAACCCATTATTAAGTTGAAAATATTGTAAGTTGAAAATGCGTTTTCAGGCCGGGCGCGGTGGCTCACGCCTGTAATCCTAGCACTGTGGGAGGCCGAGGCGGGAGGATAGTTTGAGCTCAGGAGTTGGAGACCAGCCTGAGCGAGAGTGAGACCCCTGTCTCTACTAAAAATATAGAAAGAAATTAGCTGGACAACTAAAAATAGATAAGCGTGGTGGCACATGCCTATAGTCCCAGCTATTCGGGAGGCTGAGGCAGGAGGATCCCTTGAGCCCCGGAGTTTGAGGTTGCCGTGAGCTAGGCTGATGCCACGGCACTCTAGCCCAGGCAACAGAGTGAGACTCTGTCTCGAAGAAAAAAAAGAAAAGAAAAAGAAAATGCATTTTCAGAAATAGCCCCTTTGTAAGTTGAGGAGCACATTGAATGCTTATTGCTTCCACACCATGGTAAAGATGAACCATCTGCATAGAATTAATATAAATAACTTCTTACTTTCTAATCTTTACACATAATAAACAAGACTTACTCATTATTTTATCCCACTCCTAAACTAAAGGGGGTTGGTAGTGGCTCACAATGGGTCAGTGACAGATGGAGGCAACTCATCTAGTGAATGGGGCCTTCCCTGGAAATTCCTCCTGACCCACCCTGGGTGCCTCCCATGTCTCCTCTCCTTCCTCCCCTGCCTTTCCCGGGAGGGCATCGCCCCGGGAACTAGTGCTCAGAAGCTGGTGATGAAACTGATGGTGTGCTCTCTCCTGTTCAGGTTTGGGAAATTGCTCCTACTCCTCCCATCTTTGAGGTTTATCACTTCTGAACGCATCGAGCTCCTCTTTTTCCGCAAGACCATAGGGAATACACCAATGGAGAAGCTCCTTTGTGATATGTTCAAAAACTAGTGGGAGTGGAAGTAAAATGTTTATACACGCTCTGGAAAACAATCTACTGAAGCTAAACATTTGCTTACCCTTTGACCCAGCAATTTCATTTGTGGGTATGTGTACCTAGCAGAAAGTCCGTCAAAAGATATTATGAGGCCGGGCATGGTGGCTCACGCACGCCTGTGATCCTAGCACTCTGGGAGGCCGAGGCGGGAGGATTGTTTGAGCTCAGGAGTTCGAGACCAGCCTGAGCAAGAGCGAGACCCCGTCTCTATTATAAATAGAAAGAAATTAACTGGACAATTAAAAGTATGTAGAAAAAATTAGCCAGGCATGGTGGCACATGCCTGTAGTCCCAGATACTTGGGAGGCTGAGGCAGGAGGATCGCTTGAGCCCAGGAGTTTGAAGTTGCTGTGAGCTAGGCTGACGCCACGGCACTCTAGCCCGGGCAACGGAGTGAGACTCTGTCCCCCCACCCCCCCCAAAAAAAAAGAAAAGATACTATGAGAAAATTCATAGCAGTTTTATTCATAATAGCCCCAAACTACACATCGATGGTAGAATGGATTACTCAATTGTGGTATATTCACATAATGAAAAACAGCAATAAAAAAGAATGAATTATTGATACATGGGTCAACATGAATAAATCTAACAGACATAAAAGTTGAATGAAAGGAGCCAGGCACAAGTTCCATTTATACAAAGTTCAAGAACAGGCAAGACTAGCTGATAGTGATAGAAGTTGGAGTAGCGGTTATCTTTGGGTGGGTGGGGGGAAGGCCGGGGCATTGACTGGGAAGGGGCCCAAGAGAGCCTTCGGCTGTACTAGAAACGTTCTGTATTTTGATCTGGGTGGTGGTTTTACAATTGTATTCGTACATAAAAATTCATGGAGCTGAGCACCTAAGACTCGTGCACTTTACTGTATTTTGTTAGACCTCAATAAAAAAGAAAAAAAAAAACCCAGAGAAATAAATGTGGTCAAGCCTCTCTCTTTGAGGACACTGAGGGAGTGAGCTCAAGGTCTTTGAGTTCCATCTGGTTTCCACATCGAGTCAGAGTGCAGGTGCAGTGATTTCGAGCCAGGGGAAAATCTCCCACAGGATTCAACAACCCGGCCTCTCTTCAGATGGCATTCCGTCACCCCGCAGAGTCTCTCCGTCCTTACCTTCCTCATCCTTCCTCGTCCCCTTCGTAAATAAAGGCGAACACCTTCCAACTCAACATAAGGCGGCTACAGGCACTTTTTGTGAAAGGGCCTCTCCTTCACTTCTTAATTCCTTATAGAAAGATGAAGTGCAAACAAACCTCATTCTTTTCTAGGACCCAGAAGAGCTGGAAAATAATAATTTAAAAAAGTTAACACGTATCAGGCAATGTATACAGCAGGCCGTGAGCTGAGTAAATGCCTTGTTATTTAGGCCTCAGGTTAACTCTGAAGGAGGGACCAGTTCTCCCCATTTATGAAGAAACCGACACTTAGAGAGGACTCAAACCTTGGTGTGACTCTACTTAGCGCTGCTTAACTCTGGCACTGCCTCCTCCCCACTCCCCCTTCATCCTTGGAACCAGCTCAGCAAAGAAGTGGTTGAAATCAATAAGGAAAAGGTCATGATGGGAGAAATCGAAGAAATCCGAGGGCTTCCCCGCCCTGTGCCTGTCTGAATTCCCCTAGCTGACAGATCCTGTCTGCTCTGGAAGTGACAACAGCTAGGCTGGTGCACAGAGAGGAACGAACGTGGCAAATACTGGCCAGCTTAAGCCCTTCTCACGCGAGCACTCAAACTACTGGAGATTCTCCATCTTCTAAAAGCACCGGACTGGCCTGTTATCCAGGTCATCTAAGGTCTGTAATGCCATTGCACTCTCCATTCCCTATCGAAAGCTTTATCCATAGGATTTAAGGGCTGACCAGGCACCTTAGCAAGAAACATGGTTGAGATATGACCAGATAAGCTCTGCACAGTCTGGCTTTTGAGGACATGGTAAGACTGTAAAGGTCACCTGCTGACGTTCACAGGCTAGTGTCTAGGATTGTGGACACAGCAAGTCTACACTGGGAAAGAGATTTTGGGGCTCTCCAGGAGGAAGTCGTGAAGAAGCAGAGTAGGCCCATAAGCTGGATTGTCTGCTGTCAACCTGACGTCAATTACTACCTCTCCTCTAAGACTTTTCTTCATTGCAGAGAAGCCAGGAACTACATTTCCCAGAATCCTCTTCCCCTAGAATTTGCTAATGGAAGGCACTTATGTGAGGTTTGGAAGGTCAAAAGAGAAGCCATTTTTTCTTTCGAGATACTGTAGCTAGATCTGTGGGAAGATGGGAGATTTCATAGCAGCCTCTTCTTCAGAGTTGCATTAGCTTCCAGGCAAACTCTTGAGAACTTTGGAACTTTTAGCTGAGATCTGTGTTGGCTTCCTTGATCTTCTGTGGGAGCTTCTCTGATCTTTGTTCCCCCAGTTCTTCCAATGTTTATGTCACCTCCTAATTTCTATACTAAATCAGGGGTGGGGAACCTTTTCATGTTGGAAGACTGCATTAATTTAGCTGTAATTAAATAAGGCACCATTCAAGAAACTTCAATTAGATATACTTAAAAATGTACATTATTTTGTAAAAATCTAACTACTGTGTACTCAATAATTTCAAAAAATGAAAACTATTTGTTAGTTTTAAAGTTAACTAACCTTTCAATGACTTTATTGTGTCTCCTTGTTGTTGGAAAGCATTTGAATATTTGGTTGCAGCACGGAGGTCCACAGTTTCAGCTGATCCTCTAAAGGGGTATTGGTCATTTGTGACCTTGAGGGCATTTTGATTTGGCATAGGTAGAAGAATGTAGATTCGCAGCAATAAGTGGCTGTAAAGCAGGAAAGCATTTTTGGGGCATGATGCCAAAGGCATATGTTCTACTTCATTTTTCCATGTTGGATCTTTCTTAGCATCAAACAATGACTTTAAAATATCATTTACTGAGAGCTCAATCAATTCCATCTGTAGTTGTTTAGGTGCCTTGGTGACATCAACTAGGTGAGGCTGACATGCTAATTTGAGTGCGATGTCATGATTCTTAAAGTCAGAGAACCTTGCATTGTATTCTCCAATTCATAGGTCTATAACAGCTGTGTATTCTTCAAATTATTTGCATATATCATCCTGCTCATCAATGACCTTTGCTAACTGGGGAAAATGTTCATCTGAAATTTCCTTTTGAAGAAGTGTTTTGAAAAAAGATAACTTCTTTCAAAATGCTTGGATTTTTTGCCACATGGCATATATAGACTTAGTTTTACCTTGCAAAGAAATATTCAAGTCGTTCTGATTTGACATGATTATCATACAGAAATACTGCATTCCTATAGAAATTTTCTTTCAAAAATTCACATTGCTGATTCTGTTCCTCATGAAATTTAACTATCTGTTCTCACAGAGATAAAATTTTGGCTAACACCTGTCCCTGAGATAACCAATGCTTAGAATGATACGGCAAAGCCACACTGAATACCTCATGCCTCAACTTTAGCATGTTACGAAACTGATGATGCATTTGCATGAATATAGTTAACAATACTTATAACTTGTTGCAAAGCGTCACTTAAAATAGTGTAATTAGCTTTAACATATAATAGTGTGATTAGTAATCTCTAATTAGCTTTAGAGATTTTGCAGATGCAAAATACAATGAAAAGAAATGAGAGCATCTAGATCTGCTAATACTTTATCAGTGCAATAAACCCTCATGTCTTCCTGTCATGGAAGGTGCACTGTCTGTACGTACACTCACTAAATTCACCAAATTCAGTCCAACTTCACATTTATCTTGAAAGTTGTTGAGGATATCTATTCCCAGTGTTCCGTTGACAAGAGTGCCCAAAGCGAGTAACTCTTCATAGCAAAGAAAATCTTCTGTTATGACCCGAATGCAGGATAAAACCTGCACCAAGGTAGTAGTATCCAGTTGATTCATCCAAAGTGATTAAATAATATATATTTTTCTTTTGAAGTATTGCATAAAATTGTCAAGTTGAAGGCTAATTCATGCTGCTGATTAGTTGTGGTTCTCCTTAAAAGAGGCAGTTGTTAGTACTTTATCGGGGTCTAAGCATCCTACAACTTCAACAACACATTCTTTCACAATTTCTACATCACTGAATGAATTCCTTTTTTCCCTAAGTATATATAAAGTATACATATATATACTTTAAATTTGGCCAGACGCAGTGGCTCATGCCTGTAATCCTAGCACTCTGGAAAGCCGAGGCGGGAGGATTGCTTGAGCTCAGGAGTTCGAGACCGGCCTGAGCAGGAGCGAGATCCCATATCTACTAAAAATAGAAAGAAATTAGCTGGGTATGGTGGCACATGCCTGTAGTCCCAGCTACCTGGGAGGCTGAGGCAAGAGGATCGCTTGAGCCCAGGAGTTAGAGGTTGCTGTGAGCTAGGCTGACGCCCTGGCACTCTAGCCCAGGCCAACGGAGTGAGACTCTTGTCTCAAAAAAATAAAAAAATAAAAGTTGCTTCCGTGGCATTATTCCCAGGTCTCGCTGATTGAAAGAATTGTCTTTGCTTTTGAACTTTTAATTTCTGCAATGCAACCTTTCATGCCTGTCCCTCTGAAGTATTTGTGATCCATATGAGTGTTATAATGCTGATGAGCATTGAATCTTTAATGTTGATACTGCAGTACCACAAAGCAAGCAAATCACTTTATCTTTGCAGAAACAAGATAACATTGCAATTTCCAATCCTCATTAAAGAATCTGTTTTCTTCCTTCAGCATTCTTAGTCTTCTTTGACATGATGGGCTGTTAAGCAGACAGAATTTAAAAATGCTGTTGAGCTGTGAAACTATTCACAAAGTCCACTTCAAACAAAAACGCAGTGCACCGCTGTCAAAAGCTGGTAACAGACTGGCGTACTCGACCCCATAAAATCTCGCCAACCAGCCTTGTGTGGTGGTAGCATCAGTCAGGCAGGGGAAGTTAGAACTGAATCATGAGCGTAGCAGCCTTCAATTTAGCCCTTATAGCTTAGTAATGTTCTAATTGTGCCGGTCAATCTGGGAGAATTATTTCACTGAAATTTATTTTATTCTTTGGTATTTTAAATATTCATTTTTAAAATAAAAATATTATAAAAGATGAACAAAAGTGCATTAATAAAAATAAAAGGATTCGTTCTATAAAATTTGGATTTAGCCAAAAGGCCACATTTAAGGGTCTAGAAGGCCACAGGTTCCCCACCCCTGTACTAAAGTCCATCTCATCTGTAATACGCTGAGCAGTTTCTGCTTTCCTAACATGGGTGCAGCTCTCAGCGTATCCTAGGATTTATTCAACCTTTCGTTGTAAATTGGCCTCACTGAAATTCTGATGGGCAATGGCTCTTTCATTGCATGTAGGGTCCTTGCTAAGAGAGGAGATAATTTGAAAGCTCTTTTCTGCCCTCAAGGCCAGAAATGTTTTTGGTCATGAAACACCACAGAAGTAGTCCCTGGGGCCCTATCTAGGTCTTTATTTTTAATCAAAGTTGCAGTTTTCAGATTCATGAGACACTTCTCTACTTTCAAGGTAGGAAGAGCAGAGAAAGACTCAAAGATGCCAAGAAGTGCTTATTAAAATTAATAAATATAACCTGATAATGGAACCCAGATATCATGGATGAGTCATCTCCATCTGGTGGACATCATTGGTTTTCCACACTAAAATGCAACCTCTACAGGGCAGGGATTTTTGTTTTGTTTACCAATGTACCACAAGCACCTACAACAGTGCCTGTGGGTGCTAAGTATTTGTTGAATGAATGGATGAATGGCCACATGGCATCTGAAAATGACACACTTCTTGACTATGAGTCAAGAAGACTTCTTGACTCTGAGATGCCTACAAGATTCAACAGATTTATTAAATACACCTCATCTACTTTCATAGTTATATCCCTGGCTCTAAGACACTGTGCTGCTACCCACACAGGGGAAAAAACAAAAAACAAAACTCAAAGCTCTAGTTTCTTTACAACTGCATCTTACGCCTTTCTGTTTTCAGGTCTTTATAATCAGAAAAGTTTGTTGTAGACTCAGTAATCTCAGAGCCAAGTTTTTAAAATGGTATTTTTAGGTTTAATTTGGCTAACCAAGGAAGTTTTAAGAAACTAACATTTGCTATTCCTATTTCAAAGTAATGTAACTTTAATGTAAAAATGTAAATGTAAATTTAATGTAAAAATAAATGAGGATGACATCAGATGTTAAAAAACTGAATAAATTTGGCAATAGGAAAAAATTCACTACATTAATTTTTTTTTCATTTCACACAAGACTTGGTTTGGTATTTGGGAACTACTGATCCTATTCAACTCTCTCATTCAATATCTAAGTGCCCAGCACCTTCTGTTAGGTGCTAGAGACCTAGGTCAGCGAGATGGCACACTTCTTGCCTTGAGAGGCTTACACCAAGTGTTTTCCACAGTGAATACCAAGAGCTGTAGAGAACACAAGACACCTAACCCAGTGCAAGGGTTCAGAGCAAGCTTTCTAGTACCACTGCCCTTTACACTGAAACCTGAGGGTCAGTGGGGGTTCCATCTCAAGAAGGAAACCTGGGGAAGAGAACTGATTTCCAGATAACAAAACAAAAAGGTTAGAATTTTTGTTTCCATTGCAATGTGGTGTGCTGCCTTTCAGCAAAAATCCTTAAGCCCTGTTAACAGATCATGCCACTTCTTCAAATGGCCTTAATTTAGGTGAGGATCCTAAATGCAGATTTAATGCCTTCCCTGCCCATCTAGCCTTAAACTGATGATATGGAATCTTGACAGCTAGCGTCCATAACAGAAAAACCAACACCTTGACTCTCATCTTCACTTGAATTCAGTTGAATTCAAATAACTACTACCTACCTCTGCACTTTCTCAATTTTAGGTTGGGTCCTTTTTTAAAAACTCATCAGTGTAACTATGAACTCACTGCTATTTTTTCGTGTTGAGTTGGAATAAGTTGGAGTGGAAGCCAGAATGGTCAGAAAACAAACCACACATATTGCTGCTTCCAGAAGCTTTGTTCTTTAATGAGCCATGGGGTGATTTGTTCATCAAGCTGCTTTTGTGTAGCCACACAGTGCATATTTTGAGTGACACAAACTGCACTTTATACAGATGCTGTCTTGTTCCCCCCACCCCCTCCATAAAACCAAAAAGGAAATTACAAAGTGCCTGTTGACTGCATCAGGAAGGTAATCAGTTCTGTGGGTGAGATAAATCATTCTTCTTATAGAATTATTCCATTAAACAGTAAAATGATATTATATTTCACAGGATATGTCCTTTACAATACATAGTCTTTTAAAAATTTACACTCAGCATACTTATAAATTACTTTAAATCCATTAAAATAATATAATACTAAACTGTAGTCCACACCTTTCCCATAGTAAATACAAATACTTGGTTCAAAAGGTGCAACTCTGATATGACATAAGAGGGCTGATAAATAGGCATTAAGTATGGATGGATAGTGAGCTGACGGGCCCATGGTGGGGCTTTTTCGAAAACAATCTCAACCAAGAGACCATCAAGACCTAAGAGATCCATCTCCACAATCATCATTTTGCTATTACCCTTTTAACACCGAATCCAATGAGGGAGTGGTTCCAGAGAAAAGTGGTGAAAGATAGTCTAGGGGCATAGACCACTCCCACAAATACCAAGGAACTTTACTACGAAGGCCAGCATGGTGTTGGGGTACAGTGCTGGGGAGTTGTCACCAAAGCATGGGTGGACATAACACATTTTTGTCAATACAGAATGATGCAAGCCCCACACCCAGCTCTCCACCAAGAAGGAAAAAGAGGGAGGACGATGAGGAAAGTCATCTGGACTATGTTTCTTTTTAAAAGTAAAACTCTCTTAGCTTTGAACACATCCTGAGAATCCTTTCTTCTCTCTAGTTCACCAAAGTGCTCATGAAAGGTACACATTCATTAGTTACAGTTAAAAACACGCAGCCCACAGGCACTCAGGTGGGACTATAAAACCTTGCTGGCGTGCATCTTTTCAACATATTTCTGTGACCCTCTCTGTCTTTGTCAGTAAAAACAACACTACCGTGATGAAACACAGAAGTCTTTACTAACCTTCCAGCAGGGTAAGAGCTATGGCAGGTTTCCAAAGCATGAGAAGGTAAGGGCTCTGGTATTCTATCCCCTGACCTCAGGTCCTTCTGTCTCTCTCTGCAAGGCTCATAGTGGAAGGGCTGTGTCTCCCTTTGTGTTTTCAGAAGCCCAGAGTGGCAAAATAATTTAAATGGCAGGAAGTACAAAGTACACTGCAAACTAAGCATGTTACCTCCCTGAACCCTGCCTGTATTTGCTGTTAATTTGCTACAATTTGTGATACAGAATGAAATCACACTTCTCTGTTTCTGTTACATTTCCCATGATACATACACAAGTACAGGGATACCTTGGCTTTAATGGCAGAACTGACAATCCAGGTTTCGAGGGAATATGTGTTGTGACTACAATGCTCTGCATTTGAGAATATTAGCTCCAAATGTGGGGCTGCCCCACTGTTGCCATGAGGAGATTTCCTTTGAGGCATTTGAGAAAGAAAATAAGCAAAGGAGAAGCAATAGGAAATCACAAATTTGACACGTATTAAGATTAAATATCTTAATCCTAAGTGTTGTAATGTAGCATCACCTTATGGTGACATAACTTTAACCATGCAGAGGACCAGTTAAGAACAGACGGAAGTAGATACAGCATTTGGTTCTGAAGGTTTTTAAGAGTATGGCTTCATCTCTTTATCAGGCCAACAAGGCCTGTTATCCTACGAGAACAACAGCTTTCTTGCCCTCAAAGGCAGGGGCCCACACTTGCTCACTATTTTTACAACTCTGTGGATCTCTCTTCCCCACCCCGCTCCCCATCCTGGTAGCTTGTTAAATGACTAGAAATCCACAAATCTAGCAACCATAAAACAAATATTTTTTCTTTAATTTTATCCAAATTCGGGTTTCAGGTCCCTGAGAAAAATTATAAAGTCTCTTAACATCCATTACCTAGCTCCTATAAAGTGACCTATATATGTAGTTTTTTTTAACTGCCAAAAACTTATCTTCGAAAAAACCTCACGAAGATTTAGAAGGAAGAACATGTGCCAAGAAGTGTTCCCCAGGCCATTCCTCTGGGCCAAAGGAAATTATTCAACAAGGATAACCTCTTTTTAAAAATATGGTATTTAACCAACATTCTGGAGCAAGTGGAGAGTAATAGTTAATGCCCAGTAGCACACTACTCTCCCAAGGATACCAAAACACACGTTATGTGGCCTGGCACCGGGCCAAGGAACCAGAAATCCCACTTTGACATACCATGCTGAGGGGTTTTCCTTTAGCAGATTCTTCAAAATTAAGATTGTTAAAGGCTTAACATTTATTACTCCTCAGGACATCATGAACGAGGTGGCAGATGTTTGTGGGACGTAAGACTTAACATTTACTCATTAACCATCATCATTCTGGAGATTTTAAAAGCTTCCATTCCCTGGCTCAATTCTGAACCTGAACCAGGGAGAGGCAGGACTCCTGCTACCTTTAGCTACCAAACTCAGAACTATGCTCCATGTCTGACCTCTGGGGCTGGCCAGTAGCCACTGAAGCAGTGGCATGAGGTTCAATGTTGTGTTTACAGGAGAGACTTTGCCTTAACAAAAGACTTAATATTTCCATAACTTCAAATTAAAGAAGTATGAAAAGGAAGAATAACCAAAATATAGGTTATAGATGGTAAAGGCTCTTTTTCAGAACAGTGCATGTAGTAGCTAGACAAGATGCATTTAGTAACTTTAAAAATAAACATTTTCACATACTTAAGAAAGGGTATCAGTTTCATTTTTCATATATTATAAATAGCAAAAACAGATTTCTAATCCCACAAATGCTAAGACATTTAAATGCTTTTTAACTCAGGTGTATGAAGACCACCCAGCGGTGAAAACGATGATGAGTGGCTCTCATCCCCTGTCCAGTGGCCCCTAATCTGTGGGAAGAAATTTCATGGGAAGGAGGGAAGCACAAGGTTAAAAAGAAATATGCCTACTATACATATACACTTACAGTAAACTTCAATAACCAGAATATTAAAAAAAATAGCTTCAAGTAGTCCTTGATTTTTTAAAAAATCTATTTAATACTGATGGTCTGAGGAAAAGAAGATAAAAGTTAGATGGGTGATATTAAAAACCTTTTTATTTTTGGCAGCTTTCTGTAACACTTACTCATGCAATGTTGTGTGTGAATGTTTGCAAAGAACTGATTAAATGGTCACATTATTTGTCTAAGTCTGTGGTGGGACTCCACCAGCAGATGAATAGGCTCATATGTGGTCTTCAGTTTAATCTACACAAGGAGAAAAGCCTGAATGGATTAGGATGAAACCCTCATGTGTAGAGATCACCATGTCTCTGGCAAATTAAAAAAAAAAAAAGAGGACTCTGATCCTAGGACCAGGAAACATAATAGTATGGCTACTGACACTTTAGCCCATGCAATATATTTGTCAGGAACTAAACAGGAGTTAAACCAGCAGTGATTATTATGACATCAAACATCATCAAAAAACAAAACATGTACTCTATTCTTCACTGTATAATCAGATGTCTGAGACACACTCTGATGACTTAATGGAAACAATCGCTTTTTTACTTTCTCCAGAAAATGACATGGAATGTTTTTCAAAAATCTTAAAATAGAGGGTGGCTTAGGTTTTTGTCTATAAATCCTTGGAAAAAATTATATTCCACCCCGCTCCTAAACTATCTCAAAATAAACCCAAAGGCTTTTGCTTTCATGGTTAAGAAAGATTTATATGTTTTCCTCAAATGTCAGAAATCAGAGGGTCCCTCAGGCCCACAACATCCCACCTAGTTCAACGGCCACCTCTGGGAAGGGAAAAGAGGGTTGGGGAGAGGCAACTGCAACTGACCAAAATCCCCAGGCTCTAGGTGGCTTTGTTTAGTGAAATCTCAACTCAAATACAGCAGCCAAGGCACAGCTGGCACCATCCCCAGTAGGCTTCAAGAGGACTTTCCATTTCTGTAGGAAGCCCAGGAATTCAGCGCACAGGGTCTTAGCCATATGCTTCGGCAAAAGGCAGGACCCACGATTAGGATGAACCACTGTGGACGAGGTGATGCAAAGAAGCTCCGGAGATGAGATGTGTTTACCACTCTGTAGCCATGAAGGGAAACGCATCTGCCAGTTCAGACCATAAATTCATTATTTCCAAAGAGTGGTAGCTGTTGGGTGGAAGTGCAGTCTGGGTCCACAGCTTTCCTGTGGCCAGGCATGACTGTCCCCTCTGGATTCTCTTTGGTTTTCTGAGGTGAGTTTTTCACATTCTTTAATTTTTGTTTGCCCTTTTCAGGGTTGAAGGTTCCTCTGCTGATGAACTGAGGCCTGTCTTCCAGGGATTTGGTCTGGCCCAATGGTCCTTCCATTCCCAGGGCCTCACCAGCTGAGGCAGCTCGATAGAATGGAGATTTGGAATAAATCTGAAATCGTTTTCTGGTTCCATAAGACGATGCAGTGTTAGACTGACATAAAGAGGAAACCGAAGAGTCTACCGAATCCAAAGAGTCTTGCTGCTTTTTTAGCTGCTTTCGCAACTTGCTTGAAGGTTCAGACTTGCCAGCTGCCTTCAGGGAGCTAAGGGCTAAGCTTCTCTCTATGCCAAAAAGAGACCAAAGCTGTAAATGACAGTTCCCTCTAAAGCAAATCATTATGTAATGAATAAGTGACACTGTTTACACATGCAATTGGGTGGGCTAAGATCTGGAGTCCAGTCTGACCTACTTTGTGCACAGTCGTAACTTGAGAAGAGCTCACCATCTACTTCTACATATGTCATTTCAGAATCAACCCCAAGGAAGTCTGGTGTTTGTGTCACCAGGAGAGGCCTAGAACAGTCACTAACATTTTAAAAACTGCCAGGATACGTAGTCAGTTCTACAATTCCCTGAGACGTGCCTTCGACATACAGTCCCATCTCACAGTGGGACACAATTCCTGCCACCCACTTTTAGAAAATGGGTCATGGCTCAGTAAGACATATATTGTGGTTATTGGCTTTTCTCTGTGGTAAATACAGGACAAAATATTAAATTACCAAAAGACTGCATTACATCACGGGTTGGTATGATGAACAGTTTACATGTAAGCTTCACAAAGATCAGTGATTCCAAGATTTTGTTAACTGTTCATGCAGGGTCCCTGTATTCTTAAAAGGAACTTTGTCTTAGCTTGGGGATTCTTATTCCTCCTTTGCAAAACAAATCTGCAGTCTTTGGTTTACCATGTTCATTTACCTGATTTCTCACAGACGGCACCTTCAGACTCCAGATTCAAATTCTCTGAGCTATCGGCAGTCCCAATGGAGGCCTCAGACTCAAGGGTTTCATCGTCAGAGGCACGGGGTTCCAGTACAAGCATCTCAAATGTTAGCTCCTCCCTGTAAGATACAATCAAGAAATCCACTAGCATTTGATAGGAAGTGAAAGGAAGATAATGGGAAAAAAGACTTTGCATGAAAGTTAGGAATCTAAGTAGCAAAGAGAGTCACATTTCTTACAGTTTCCATTCAGGTGGTGATAAGGACCTATATGCCAAAGTAATGGTGAAGGCTACAACTATATGGGCTGAAAGATGAAATGACAGACAGCAAATCTAGGAACAATAATAGAGCCAAAGGTAGGGGGAAGAAAGATGCTGCAGCTGTGAGATCTTTTGGTAAAATGAACTCTGGACTAATAATTAGGAGATCAGGGTTCTGAACTCATTCATAATTTCCATAATGGCATCAGGAAAAGTATTAATACTTTCCTCTCTCTGGACCTCAGCTGCCTAAACCAAAAAACAAAGAGGTTAAACTAGATAATCTCTAAGATTCCTTCCAGCTCCTAAACTATTTTCCATGAAGCTTTACTAACTGGCTACAGGCTATATCCCTCTACCTTGACCACAGAGAGAGCTCTAGATAAAGTAAAACATTCATCTTTTCTGTCCTTTGAAACTATGACCTCTCCAGTTATGGTATTTTCTATTCTTCTTCATCACATTACTCACCTACCTCTTGGTCATGGCTCCTCAATCCCTGAGGGTCTTTGATACTTGGTTCCTAAAATTGTTTTCTTACTACTGCCTGACATCACCCTGATCTATTTCAATTAATATCTTTGTAAAAACTTCAATATCCTAACAACAAAGTTCCTTTATGTCTGCAACTTCTAGCAATCTTTTCCTCCACTTTATCTAAGTAACTTTTCTTTTTTTGAGACAGAGTCTTACTCTGTCACCTTGGCTAGAGTGCAGTGGTGTCATCACAGCTCATAGCAACCTCAAACTCCTGGGCTCAAGTAATTCTCCTTCCTCAGTGTCCCAAGTAGCTGGGACTATAGACGTGTGCCATCGTGCCTGGCTAATTTTTCTATTTTTAGTAAAGATAGGGTCTTGCTCTTGCTCAGGCTAGTCTCAAACTCCTGACTTCAAGTGATCTTCCCGCTTTGGTCTCCCACAGTGCTGGGATTACAGGCATGAGCCACTATGCCCGGTCAATCTAAGCAACCTTCTCCAATGGGCAGACCCTGCCTAGAGTTTGTCATTATCTGGAAATATACAAACTCTGAATCAGATACTCCACTCTGTCCACAACCTCCTTATCCTTTCAATTCTTACCTTTTAATCAAGTCTCCCTCCTTGAGCCCTCTGAGCTTCAATTCCCCTTTACCTAGCTTGAGATCCATGGACAATCTTTTCAAGGATAGTCTCACCAGCAACTCACTGCTGCAGTCACAATTGTCCTAAGCTGTGTGCATTCACATCTCTGAAACTTTGCTCGTACTTTTTCCTTTTTCTGGAAAGAATTTCCCCTTCCTAGCAAATTCCTATTCATCCTTCAATACTTCCAATATTATCTTCATCAAAGCTAAGTCAGGTCCTCTTTTCAGACCACTCTTATAGCAAATATTAACACATTAACTGCCATATAAGTTGTATTTAACTCATGCTAGTTTTGAACCCAGGGCCTCGTGAAGCATATGTAACTCACACATCTCTTCATTTTGGGAGCTGCAAGAACTATTTTTTAAGTTGCATGCACTGAAAACAATAAAAAATAACAAAGTTTTTCATTAAATTAGAAAGGATTGTTTTGTTTTTGAAGTTTTCATTCTATTTTTATAATAAAATATTATGGCCCCAAGGAAAAAATTTATTTTCTAGTATGGCAATCAATGTGTTAATAGCTCACTGTCAATGTACACCACCTTTGCCTGATCATGTTTTGCACAGTTGAATCTCAGCTATTTTTTTAGCTTGCCTAAATTCCAGAATCAATCCTGATAGACAAAAGTACATCTCCACATCTCCTGTATCACCTGACACGGGGTTTGGCACTCAGGAGACATTTAATAAATAAGAAAAAATTTAAAAAGAGAGGAAATGAAAATAGAAAATAACTGGTCCCTCCTCTTCCTCCTGGATACTTACTTCTCTTTCTGTAAATTCTCAATCTGCTCAGTCAGTACTCGTTCCTCCTGCTGCATAGCTGCTTGTTGCTGTTCTGTAATGTCAGTCTCCATGGCTGCCTCACTAGTCAAAGTCTCTTCCGGGACATCAGACATAGAAGGCAACCGAACTACAACAGGAGAGGATGGACTTTGATAGTTTCCTCGACGAATACGCCCCTTTCCCTGCAGAGAAAAATCCATGTTAGAAAGTAAATTGAGCAAATACATCAGTTTCACAATACCCATTTAGGATAATGAGTGTATTTTCATCCCACCAGGTGAATGGTAAGAAGAAATGGAAACATTCTGTGAGGCCTAGGGTATTTAGTGAGACATAATTCATCCAACACATTTAGGTAAAAATAGTTCCCGTAAGAGCACTGGAAAATGAACATTTCAGTGGGTGGGAATATAAGAATCCATTGCATACTGAGTAGTCGTTTATATAGGGTTCTAATGAGATGTATTTTCTCAAGAAATTTCTATTCTTAAGATTGGGGGGTGATAATCTCATTGTTTTTTAATATTGGTTACCTCATATATGACTTTAGCTTCTGGTAATGGCAGACAAGGATTTTTAGATTAAATCTCCTGCTAAGAACAACCAGACGAAATATAAAGACTTTAATATAAAGACTTTTATGTTTGAAGGCCCTAGACAGCTAACAAGGTAGATCAAGGAAAGCTGCCACAGCATTTAGTGCTAAGCTAAATTGCAGAATAGGTGGCTGAGAGTCTGAGCAGAGCTTTTGACAGACTATACCAGAGGTTGGCAAACTATGGCCCACGGGCCAAATCTAACCTCGTACGTATTTTTGTAAATATAGTTTTATTGGAATAAATTCATTCTCATTAATTCACTCATTGTCTATGGCTGCTTTTGCAGAATAATGGCAGAGTTGATTGTTGAGACAAAGACTGGTCCACAAAGTCTAAAATATTTACTATGTGTTCCTTTACAGAAAAAGTTTTCCAACTCCTGGGGTACAGAATAAAAGTTGGAGACCAGACCCATTCAAGGGTGTGGTCTGCTGCCTAGTAAAATCTCCACACCTGACACTAGTATCCCCAATGTCTGCGTCCTAGATGTAAGGATAAACTGAAATTAAAACAGTCCTTGCAGACACTGTAGCCTAGCTTCAAGTCATCTGAATGGTCCAGAAAATTATAATCCCTAAAATTGGATTAAAGTAATCCCAGATTGCTAGTGCTTTAGGACTGGCAGAAAAAAATGAACATATTCTTCAGAGGAAAGTCATGTCATCCTAGGCCTCAAAATATTTTCATAAATAATTTTTCAAATACTATATCTGAGACACAATCAAAGGAAACCAGGCACAAAAGGAGACAAGACAATGTAAATGAAAACTAATAAAAACAACAGAAATCAGAAACCCTCAATGATCCAGATAGTGTGTCTATCAAATAGACTTAACCATGCTGAAGGAGACAGGAAGACATAGTTGAAGCAGTGGACTGGAAGATAGGTCAGAGGAAAAATCCAGAATCAAGTAGGAAGAAACAAAACAAAAAAAACAAAAAAAAAAAAAGGAAAAATTCTAAGAAGGTAAGACAGAGAGGATATAAGATAGGTCTATCATATGTTTAAATGGAATACCAGGAGAGGAGAGAGATCCTATAGAAGAATTGAAGAGATAATGGCAGAGCATTTTTTAAAGGCAATTAAAGATATTAACTTACTGATTTAAGAAAGCCTACAACTCCTATGAAAGATAAATAAAAATAAGTCTATACCTAGACATACAACTGCTAAAAACAAAAGGCAAGAGAAAATTTTAAAAGCAGTCAGAAAAAACAAATTACCTGCAAAAAGGAGCAATAGTTAGATTCAAAGTTATTTCTCAACAGAAATAATGAAGGCAGAAAACAATAGAATGATATTTTCAAGGCAATGAAAAGAAAAGGTAACTGCCAACCTAGGATTTCATACATAGCTAAAACCACTTTTAGGAATGACAATGAAATAAAGACATTTCAGATGGACTTAAGAAGACAATCTGACACCGGCAGATCTGCACTAAAGGAAATACGAAAGGGTAGATAGAAAATG
The DNA here is from genome assembly GCA_963575035.1 of Avahi laniger. Classification (NCBI taxonomy): domain Eukaryota; kingdom Metazoa; phylum Chordata; class Mammalia; order Primates; family Indriidae; genus Avahi; species Avahi laniger. Next base: position 17,947 of record CAUYSK010049481.1, read on the forward strand.
ACTCAAAAAGAAAAATTGGCGATGCAGAGAAAAATGAAAGGCAATGAAAGAATTCCTATGTAAGTCTAAATAAATACTGACTACATAAAACATAATGATGTTTTGGATTTAAAATATACAGATAATTAAAATATACAACAATTTAAATCGTATCATAGCTAAAGCATATTAAGGTACCTACATTATCTGAGAAAAAGATGAAAGTACCAAGTAACAGATTTTGATAAGTCACAGATCTATGCTGTGATCTTCAGGTTAACCATTCAAAGAAGAGTAAAAAAAAAGGGTGCAAAACTTCTAAACTAACAGAAGAAAAAAATGAAATAATAAAAAGTAGTCAAAATAAAAAGGTAAGAAAGAAAAAAAAAAAAAAAAAACAAGAAAGAAAAGAAGGCCGGGCGCGGTGGCTCACGCCTGTAATCCTAGCTCTCTGGGAGGCCGAGGCAGGCGGATTGTTTGAGCTCAGGAGTTCAAGACCAGCCTGAGCAAGAGTGAGACCCTGTCTCTACTAAAAATAGAAAGAAATTAATTGGACAACTAAAAATATATAGAAAAAGTTAGCCGGGCATGGTGGTGCATGCCTGTAGTCCCAGCTACTTGGGAGGCTGAGGCAGGAGGATCGCTTGGGTCCAGGAGTTGGAGGTTGCTGTGAGCTAGGATGACGCCATGGCACTCCAGCTCGGGCAACACAGTGAGACTCTCTCTCAAAAAAAAAAAAAGAAAGAAAAGAAAAAGGAACACAGATCAGGTAGGACAAATAAAAAGCACATAATGAAATAGATTTTAAACCCAAATATATTGATGATTACATTAAATGTCAATAGATTAAGCATTCCCATTGAAATAAGAAGATTGTCAAACTGTATTAAAAAAAAAAGAAAACCCAACTAAATGATGTTTTCAAGGGACATATATAAAATGTAAGTATTCAGAAAGGCTGAAAGTAAAAGAATGAAGGAAAAAAAAAAGACATACCATACAAATACTAATCAAAAGAAGGCCGGTATATTAACTGTAGTCAAAGTAAACCGTAAGTGTTACCTGTGATAAACAGGGATATCTCACAATGACAAAATTTCAGATTATGAAGAAGACATAACATCTCCAAATTTGTACATATAGCTTCAAAAGATTTAAAGTAAGATATTGACAGAAATACTAAAAAAAATAGACAAAGCTCTGATCAGCACTGAGAGAGAACAAGTAGATACACAATCAGTAAAGAAGTAACCAACTTAATTAAATGTAAGTGATCTAATAGACATGTATAGACTTCAATATCTAACAACTACAGAATACTCGTTATGGTGGTGGTGCAAAGATAGTCAAAATAGAACGTCTAGCACATACAGCAAGAAAACAAATTTCCAAGGGTTAAAATAATTTATCTGACCATTGAAGTAATTTAAAACACGTTTTCTGATAGTGTAATTACAAAGAGAAAATGTAAAATCTCTACATATTCAGAAGTAAGAACAGACTTCTAAAAAAACCCAGGGTCAAAGAAGAAATCACAATAGAAATGAGAAAATATTCTGAATTAAACGACAATATCAAAACCTGTGTAAGCTGTGTCTACCTTAAAGGTATAGTCTTAAATATATACATTAGAAAAGAAGGTTTAAAATTAAAGAAGAATCCACTTTAGGAAACTGGATAAAAAAATAACAAAATAAATCCCCCAAAAGAAAAAAGGAATAATGAGAAGAGTAAACAAACATTAGAGAAAAAGAGGATCAAAGGCAAAATGCGGCTCTTTGAAAAGACTAACACAAATTTGAAAGCCCTTATAGGAATGAAGAAAAGAGAGAAGTCACAAACAAGCAAAGGCAGGAATGAAAAAGAGGCTATCACTACAGATCCTGTAGACATGAAAAAAATAAGAAGCTACTACCAATAAGTTTATGTCAATAAATCTGAAATTTTAGACAGCTGAGAAATTTCTATAAAAATCCAACTAATTAATAACATCAATGATTAAAAACGTGAACAATATTATATTAAAGAAATTGAATCCATGATCAAAACCTTTCCAAAATGGAAACTCTAGGCCTAGATTTCACTGGCAAACAAGAAGAAATAACAAGGCTAGGCGCGGTGGCTCATGCCTGTAATCCTAGCTCTCCGGGAGGCCAACGTGGGCGGATTGTTTGAGTTCAGGAGTTCAAGACCAGCCTGAGCAAGAGCGAGATCCCGTCTCTACTAAAATTAGAAAGAAATTAATTGGACAACTAAAAATATATAGAAAAAATTAGCCGGGCATGGTGGTGCATGTCTGTAGTCCCAGCTACTCGGGAGGCTGAGGCGGGAGGATCGCTTAAGCCCAGGAGTTTGAGGTTGCTGTGAGCTAGGATGACGCCATGGCACTCTAGCACGGGCAACACAATGAGACTCTGTCTCAAAAAAAAAAAAAAAACACCGAAGAAGAAATCCCAAACAAATTCTTCTACAGAATAAAAATAAGGACTATTTCCCAACTTGTCTTTAGCGGCCAGCATAACCTTGATACCAAAACATAACAAGTACTGTAAAAAGACTATTATAGGTCAATTTTATTCATAAACACAGATGAAAAATCCTAAATATACCACAAATTCAATGAAGCAACATATTAATATAAACTATATAATATAAAAATATATAAAAGTTGGGTTTATTGTAGTAGTATAATGATACTTTTAACATTAGAAATTCACTCAGTGTAATGTGTCATATCAATAAAATAAAAAAGTCTCATGAACACTTCAATACATGTAGAAAAGGCATTCCATAAAGTTCAACATTACATCACAGTAACAACTCTTCGAAAACCTGGAATAAAGGGAACATGCTTAATGTTACAGAATATCAACAACAATTCTATAGGAAACATCATATTTAGTGGTAAAAGGTTGAAAGCTTTTCCTTTAGGGTTGGGACCATGTCAATAATGATCAGTAGTACCACTTCCATTCAACACTGCACTGGAAGTTCTAGGTCACGTAAGAAAAAGAAATAAAAGGTATAAGGACTCTAAAAGAACAAATGGAACTATCATTATTAATGAATGATATGACTGTACAAGCAGGAAATACAAAGGAAGCCACACAAAACTTACTAGAATAAGTGAGGAGTTCAGCAAAGTCACTGAATACAAGGTGAAAGACACCAAAATCAATTGTGTTTTTATATAATGAGAAATTAACAGAAAATAAAAATTTTAAAGTACTATTAAACTGAATTTAAATACATTAAATACCAAGTAATAATTCAAATTAAAGATGTGTAAGATATCAACACCAAAACTATAAAAACACTTTTGAGAAAAACTAATGATCTACATGAATGGAGAGATATATCGTCTTCATGGAGGGGAAAAATCAATATTGTACAAGTGTCAATTCTCCAGAAAGCGATCTGTAGATTCACTCAATAAATCTCAATCTCAATCTCAATAAAAATCCCATCTCAATAAAAATCTCAAGAGAAGGTTTTGAAGCTGATTCTATAAATTATATGGCAATATAAAGAGCCAAGAATAGTTAAAACCCTATTGAAGAAGGTAGGATGCCTTGTTCTACCAGATATTTTTAAGAAAGCTATCGTAATTAAAATGGTGGTGTTGGTGCAAAGATAGTCAAAATAGAATGTCTAGAAACAGACCTACACATAAAAAGTCTCCTGATTTATAACAGGGGAACTATAGGGCATCATAGACAGAATGCTTTTTATTTATTTTATTTTTGTATTTTATAGAGACGGCGTCTAGCTATGTTGCCCAGGTTGGTCTTGAACTCCTGGCCTCAAGTGATCCTCCCACCTCAGTTTCTCAAAGTACTGGGATTACAGGTGTGAGCCACTGTGCCCAGACAAAAGGATGCTTTTTAATTTCTTTTTTTTCCTTAGAGACAGGGTCTCACTCTGTTACCCAGGCTGGAGTGCAGTGTTGCGATCATAGCTCACTGTAACCTCGAACTCCTGGACTCAAAGCGACCCTCCTGCCTCAGCCTCCCAGGTAGCTTAGGACCACAGGTACACACCACCACACTCAGGTAACTGTTCTAATTTTATGTAGAGATGACATCTTGCTATGTTGCCCAGGCTGGCCTTGAACTCCTGGCCCCAAGCTGGCACCTTCAAATGAATCACGGTAATGGTACCAAATGATACTATCAGTCATCGTAGTCTTTGCTACCATGCGTTCATAGTTTAAAAAAAAGAGAATTTCATTTCATGTCATTGAACAAGTAGTATAAATTAATTTTATTAATTCTTAACCATTGAATTCACTATTTTTTATTTTCTGTATGGTGAAATGGGAAGTACACATAAAGTACCTCTGCTACATACTGATGGTTATCTCAAGAAAGAGTATCTGTGCAATTTTTTGAATTGGAAGCTAAATTAGCTGCTTTATTTATGAAACAGTATTTATAATAAGTGACAAAGTATGATTATTCAGACTTGGGTATGTGTTATACACGTTTTGAAATTGTATGAAGGGAACGTATAATTTCAAGTTGAGCAAATGACCATATTTGTTATGAGTGATAAAATGTAGAGACTTCAAACAAGTATTAGAATATTGGAAAACTTGTAACTGCTCTGTGAATTTGATGGCTTCCCATATGGCGTGAATGCCAACAATCAGGGTTTAGTCAGAAGATGTAACCAAATCTTGCAAGGAAATGTCAATGCCTACAGAAATGAGATAGGACTGAGTTCACTGCCAGCAGTGCAAACTGGAGCTGTGACTCATTTTCACTTAGCCTACTGACAATGAGCCAGAATAGCAGTGATAAACAACCAAGAAAGAAGACTGCCACCTCAACACCGGGATATCATGCAGAATTCTGCCTCCCTTATCATTTCTCCCAGTCTCAACCCCAGAGGGAGAAAAGGTCAAGAAAGAGGGAAGGCAGAAGTAATGTGACAATCAGAAATCACCCATCCCACCCTCCCAAAGTTTTAACCTCCAGATTAAGGTCTAGTCTGCTCTAGGAGAAAATGAGAAGAGCACTGGATTAAAACTGTGAAGTTTTAATATGAAGAGAACTGAGTCTTAAATCCTGGAATGAGACTGAAATATTTTAAAATTATGGAATAACGACAAAATGCTGTTAAGGTAGCTGATACTCAGTAAGAAAGGGAAATCTGACATGATAGAGATGAGAGGCAGTTATAGACAAAAAGCAAAACTGATTTGTATTTAAAACCCATCTAATTAAGGCTCCTTAATGAAATGGTTATACAAAGATGGACAGTCTCTCAAATTAGTTTCCAAGCCAACTGATATTCTTAGCCTTTCATCCTTCCATTCCTTTTTTGTATAACCAATGGAATTGAAGAGGGGCACCAGCAATGAGATCCTGGGATGAGCTCTATTATACTATGATATTTAAGTCTAGAATCAGTTTGTCAATTTGTTCACTCCTATTTGTAGCTGTGTGATAAATGCTAAGTAAATAAGAACCATATTTCTACATTTGGGAGGATACCAGTAGAGTCACAGGTATGAATGGACAAATAAGCATTACTAATGATGGTAGATGCTAAAAGCGGTAATAGGTGTTTCAAATAATAAAGTGGAAGAGATTTCTGGGAACACAGCTCATGGAACAGAAATTAATTTGATACCCCATTACTTCCAACTTTCACCTTTTAATGATTCAGTCAAAGAAGAAACTCCAAAGGAGGCTTATCTGATGAGGAAAACCAGTATATTATAAATGGATGCTGTTCAACTGCATGATTACAGAGGAAGGAAGGAAAATTAAGGATCTAAAGAAAGAGATTAAGAGAAAAGCAAGTGAAAGCTGGTCAAAAAGTACGACCTGACTTGGGGCTGAACATGAGGGTGGGCAGGCATGAATGATAGACAGAGCAGACAATTCCTGGATGAATGAGAGACAATAACTGTAGAGTGGCTTGAGACATTGCATTATTAATACATACCGAGACTGAATTGCGGGTAATGCTCATGAATCTAACTGCAATTAGTACAGGTTTCTGGATTAGGAAGGACATGAAAAGGAAAGCAGAGGTTAGAATGCACATGTCATTGCCCCATTAAAAGAGAAGGTTTAATCTTTCAATGGATTGACTATATCCATCTCCTGCAGCATCGGGAAAAAGCGCAGCTTGTCTACCTGCTTAGAAAAGTAGCTTTATAGCAAAAGGCTCTTTCCTTCCTCCCTGGATGGGCACTACTAAATTGGGCCTTTCAGAACTGAGCTCCTGAAAATTCACACTACAGAATGAATTTCACTTTTAAATGGGATTTCTGGGAAAAAGACTTAGATAGTAGCCTATGATGAGCTTTATTTAATACTTTTACTGCCTGGAAAAGGTCTATGTTTATGTTTGCTTTTAGAGAAGACCCTTCACTAGCTTAATCAACAGACCTTTGTTGAGCACTTATTCTGTGCCAAGCAGTTTAAACAGTAAAGGAAGAAACAGAGTTATTTTAGTGCTAACCTAAGTATAAACTATGCAGATATGGAAGAAACATTGCTGGGCCCCCGGAAAAGTATGGCTATGATGATGGAGAACATTGCTTCTCTTTAGAGATTTACTGGGGATCTGAAACGGGTGCTCATTGCTACAATTTCATTCTACAACTGAGAGAAAGGGTGGTAAATGGGCAATAATAAACTTTAATGCAACAGTAGTTTTCTAGTTGCCCTAACTCTATTGAGTACTGGTCATTGAGAACTGGAGGTTATCTATATATAGGTCACTGGTTGCAAAGGAAGATATTACATAGAAAAGTGGACAAATGGAGGAAATAAATTATCATTTTTACAAGGCTTTTCTCAAAACCTAACACTAAATCCTTCAAGAAATCTTTATTTGATAATAGTAGACTCATAGATGGAATTCCATTTCCTTAAGAATTGAATGATTCGGTTGCAAATGATTAAGTTCTCTGTATCTTGGGAGTCTTAGCAGGACCACCAAAAATGACATGACTGAAGGTGGAAACAGACGGTGGAAGGAAGTAGAGAAAAAAGTTAGGATAGCATTAAGTTTTCATAAAAAAGGACATGAAAAGAAAACAGGGAAGATTATTAAGCCACCAACATTTTATCCAAATATCCGATTTAAAAAATTCTACACATTTAATCACATATTCTGTACACATAAAAAAAGAGAGCTAGCAGATTAAGCATGAAGCATCCACAGCACCCTGACAGTTGGTGATTTTTTATTTGTTCCTTGTGAAAAAGATTTAACAATAATCCTTCTGTAAACTACAAATGCACACTTAAAATCCCAAGAAGGCTCCCATTTTTCCCTGTGATTCCACATCTTGCATCTTACCATTGATCTACGAATCAGTGACAGCCTGGTCTTTGCCTTATTCTCAGCAAATTCCAGGCTACTAATGTCTTTGAGACGAGCCTTATATTTATTCATTTGTTCCACAACAATGAGCTCCACACAGCTGAAACAGGAGGAAGAGAGAAAACTGTTAAGAGCTGAAGTAAATCAAATAAAGTACAGCATCCACAGACTGTTTTTCATCCAAGTGTGGTAGACAGTTGAAGAAAAAAATCAACATCCCTTACTTTATGAACTCAACAGACAAGGTTTAGAATGGTGGTTCACAACTTCGGCTACACTTTAGAAGCTGTCTGAAGATGCCAGGGTATATCCCAGACCAATTAAATCAGACTCTCATGCAAACACTGATTTTTTTTAAAGTTCCTTTTGTAGTCAAGATTAAAAAGGAAAGCAGAAGAAAACCACTTCAGAAGGAAAGCAGCTGCTCAAGAAAAAAGGCCAAGGTGAAATATAGGAATACTGAGATATTAAGACTAAAGGGATTCAGAGCCAGGAGACCAGAGTTAGACTAGATTACAGGACAATACAAATTGTATGTAATTTAGTAAAATGGAATTTTAAAATCTATTTAGAAACTATAAGCAGTCCTAAAGAAAAGTCAGATTTAAAAAATAAGACCCTTTAAAACTAATGATGCTCAGCTAGATTGAATCTAAGAGTTTGTATCCTCAGTGTAAGAAAACCCAACAGTGTCCAACAATCTTCTCAAAAACTCCTCAACTTATGAAATCATTCACTGTTTCATATCTGGATAAAATGACTGAAACAACTCAGAAGTTCCCAAAGTCTTGCAGAGGTGATAGTGACTGGCCTTACGTGGTGGTCTTACTGATGTCCTGTACGCTTTGCAGTGGGTCAGTGGTGTCTGGGCAGCGGAGAATGCAGGGTGCAAACACGATGGCCAAAGCATTAGCAGACATTCGATTAGTATCTTCCTGTAGTGCAATCCTAAGGAACAAAACAAAGCAAAAAATAAGTGAAAAGGAGATAAAAAGGGAGAAGAGTAGAGAGGCAGGTGGAAGAGATAAGGGAAAGACAGGATGACATCAACTGCGTAGTACTGGAAAGATATCCACATCAGTTTAAGGGAGACACTATAGACTTCCCAAAGCTGTTCCTTTGCCTCTGGAGAATGTACTTTCACTTTGTTCCTTCCTTGAATCTAGGTCAGCAGATTTCTTACCAAGGGAAATTTGTGACCTACTGCTCAATGCCAATATCACCAGACAAAAATGTCTAAAGAATGCAGAGTAGAGGCTTTAAGGCATTTTCAGACAGTTATATATGAAACCAAAAAGAAAGATGGCTTTCTTCTCAACTACTGCTGAAATCTACACAGAGGGAAAGAGAGACTACTCCTGACACCTCTTTGGTCAATCAATTCCTGAGCATGATCTGAACCTACCTCCCATGAATTAGGTTATGTCAACAGATATACATCCTTTCTAGTTCAGGACTTAAGATAACAAGCTAAGCTACACAGTGCTACCATGAGGCTGAAGCTGCTACACGGCTCAAACAAGGGCAGAGAAACACCTGCCATGCAGTCCAGCTCAGCTCAAGATTTATGCTCCAAGGAATCCTAACTACCTATTTGAGATGCTGACTTTATAAATAGAAGAAAAAGATAAGTATTAAGTCATTAAATATGAAATGTCCGATTTCGAATCAAAGTTTAGTTTATTATATCTCAAACAAGAAGCAGTACAAGTATGCGCCTAAACTATCAACAGTTTTGCCATCTTAATGGTAGCTTGTTTATGACCGCAGTGAAGAAGGCTGGAGAGCAAGTGGCGATGAAATTGTGAAAGGCATTTTCTACAGGTTGTTGAGAACTGAATATTTTTCCTTGTAAGAAATGGTCCAAAGCCTGGAAGAAGTGGTTGTCAGTTGGTGCAAGGTCTGGTAAATAGTGTAGATGACAGAGAGTTTCCAAGTCCGGTTTCCGTAGTTTGAGCAGCATCGTTTGTGTGACATGTGATCCAGCACTGTCTTGCAAGAGGATTGGCCTGTCTCTATTGACCAACCTCAGCTGCTTAATCACAAGCATCCTCATCATTTCGTCCACTTGGTTGCAGTAGACATCCGCTGTAATCGACTAACCAGGTTTCATGAAGCTGTAGTGGATAATACCAATGCTGGACCACCCAGTAGACACCATTAGCTTTTTTTGATGAATATTAGGGTTTTGGACTATGCTTCGGCACTTCAATCATTAACGCTTATGATTATCAAAAAGAATCCATTTTTCATCACATGTAACAATACAGTGTAGAAATGGCTTGTCTTTATGTCATGACAGCAAAGAAAGGCAAGCTTCCAGACAATTTCTCTTCTGACACTCGTTTAATTCATGCAGAACCCATCTATCCAGCTTCTTTACCTTGCCCATTTGTTTCCAATGAGCCAATATTGTTGGAATAGTAATGTCAAACCTTGCTGCTAATTTATCCATAGGTTGAGATGGATTTGCTTCCACTGCAGCTTTCAGCTCATCATTATTCACCTTGGTCTCAGGTTGCCCACATGGCTTATTTTCAAGACTAAAATCACTAGAATGGAATTTCTCAACCCATCGATGTACTGTGCATTCATTAGCCACAACATTCCCAAATACTTCATTGCTATTTCGAGCTGTCTCCACTTCATTGGTTCCATGATGGAACTCATATCTGAAAATAACACAAATTTTTGACTTATCCATGGCTTCACAAAAATTGCTCTAAAAAAAACATTTGAAAGATAATCGCAATCCAAATCATACATTTGAAAGAATGAAGATGTACCTTTCACAATAAAAATAAAACAAGAAGTGTCAAAGTGAAATGTCAGAAATATCAACTGTCAAACTTGGTACTTAGAAAATTGGACATTTCATACTTAATAACATCATATATGTCAGTTTTCTAAATGGAGAAGCTCTTTATTTATTTAAAAGAATCCAGAAACTATTAAACATTCCCCCTTGTGGCTGGGGGCAGTGACTCAAGCTCGTAATCCTAGCTCTCTGGGAAGCCGAGGCAGGAGGGTTGCTTGAGCTCAGGAGTTCGAGACCAGCCTGAGCAAGAGCAAGACTCTGTCTCTACTAAAATTGGAAAAATTAGCTGGGCACCATGGTACCTGTAGTCTCAGCTGCTTGGGAGGCTGAGGCAGGAGGATCACTTGAGCCCAGGAGCTGGAGGTTGCAGTGAGCTATGATGATGTCACTGCACTCTACCCAGGCAACAGAGCAAGACTCTTTAACAAAAAGCAAAAAAACAAAAAAACATTCCCTTGCTTGTTGAGGTTACCTGACTAGATGAAAGATGAGGCGTTCCAAAGTATTGAGATGAGTTCGGGAGAGCTGGTCAATCACAGAGTATACACCATGGATTGTCTCTTTCCTCTCCTGAAGGCCTGAAAACATCAGGAGTAGCAAATATAACTAAATACCCCCTCTTATATGCTACATCCTCCTCCTGAACAGACACTTTTGTAGCAGGGAAGGCTAGCTCTAGAGTTTTAGAGTTTTAGGAGAGGCAGTTATACCTTTATGGCACGAAAAGAGCAACTCACAGTTATCATTTAACTCACTTTGCTTGAGCTCTATATTCATAAGCAGTCTCCTGAGTTTTAATCTACATCCCAGTAATCCTTAATTACAGCAAGGGGAAAGAGATGCTCTAGTTTTTCAGCCATTGTGTGGCAGACTGATTTCCAGTAAAATAGAAATGAAACCAATTTGTCATATAATTTATAAATCCTCAAGGCCCAAATACCTCTAGGCAGGCCTTCGTCAATATTCTATAAACCTATAACACTGAGAAACAAAACTCCAAAACCTGTTAGGCCTGGCATAAAACAAACAGCTAGCTTTACACATAGTTCTTGCCTAGATTCACTATTTAAATGAACATTCATAAGCGTACTTTTAAATCTCAGATTTAATCTTTTAATCTGTTTTATAACCCTAGTCTTTCAATCTCTTTGCGAGAAGCAACAAAGTGGTTTACGCAGAAAACTTTTAAGATACTGACATTTTAATGAGTCTCTAAAGAGACTCATTCAAATAGGTGACAGTACACTGGAAGTTTTGTATTGACTGTTAAAAGTTTATCTTTGGATCTATAAAGACTAAACCATTAGAGGATGGCTTAATAATCTCTACTGAAGATGGCATTCCTTTCCCAGATATAGGTCTTTTCTCTAAACCCAAGAAGCCTGTGCTTACCCATAGCTCGAAGAAATTCCTCATAGAGTTCAAAGGTCATGAGCGGATTGGGCAAATCTCGAAGCCATTGTTTGAATACACTTGCAATGACATGTATGTTATAGTCATCTAGATTTACGCTCTCAGCATCTATTTAGAGACAAAAGTAGATAGACAGCAAGCCAAAACATTCAAAATGATTCAAATAATTCACTTTAGAAACCACCATCACTAACAGGGCCTTCAAGTTTCTTAAACTGACTAACTTGTATCTTCCACAATCTAATTCCATGCTTTGGAACAATGCTTCTAACTGTGAAGAAACAGTTCTTGCTTATTTTCCAAATCTGTTGTTTACTGAAATGTGTAAAATATTTTTGATATTTTCCATATTTTTGATGTGGAAACTGCTATGTTTATAAATGCTTATAAATTGCTATAAATGTTTATAAATGCTTGCTCTCAATTTCTGTAGTTATTCTGTTACAGATTTGTCTGCACACCACACTTTGAGTACCAATGTTTTAGAAGACAAATGGAAAAAAGCATAAAGGACATTTTCTAAAAACAGGGCTGATTTTAAGTCATTCTTAGAGATGAAAGGACAGTGATAATTGAGCTTAGGAAATGTAAACAAAACACCTTTACCCTATTTCACTTATAAACTCGCTGAGGTTATACAGATTAGATGACTGGGAGGATACAGGATGAATGATTTTCACTTGTGCTGCTCCAAAGTACAAGCGACAAAGTTGGCAACCGTTTGTAAACCAAGTCTCTGTCTGGTCTGCTTGAGTTTTACCAGGCATTTCTGTTATCATTTCCATACTAATTCATTTGTCATTGATTTGTTCATAAGAAACAGCATTGTGGGTAGGTTCTTGGCCACACAGAGACAAGCTTTATACCTAACTTTGGTTCAAAAATATCTATTTCTTTCCAATAGTGGTAAAGAACAGAGTTTGAGAGTGAAACCAAAGTCAGTGCATACATTCCAGGACTGATGCTAGAGCTCTACAACGACACGTGCTCAACTCACTAATTATCAGTTTAAGTCACTATGTCATCAATGTAGGTAGGCAAGAAGATGCACTGGAAAGAGCACCATTTGGAGTCAGAGTAATCAAGAGTAACGGGCAGTAGCTTAGATTATGAATTCAGAAGATCTGGGGTGAAATCCCAACTTTGTCACTTACGGGTCATAAGCCTTCAGGGAAGAACCTCTGTAACCCTCAGTTCCTATATCTGCAAATGGGGATAATACTATCCCTAATTCATAGGATTGCTGTTAAGATTATTATGGAATCATCAGCACAGTGCATTGCATCATTATCAATAGCTCATTAATTTCTCTGAATCTAAATTTTCTTCTTTGTAAATTAGAGGTATAATGATCTTACTGAATTGTGAAAAAGATTAAATGAATCTGTTCCAAGTACCCAGTAATACCTTGTACAAATGATATACTCAATATACAACACATACACTCAAATATATACTCATATGTTTGCTAAAAGGACCACATAAAACCAAAAACTCTTCAGAAAGCCACAAAATGACAAACAAGCACTGCAGAAAATATTTCATTCTTCTAGCTGTAAGTAAAGAATCAACATGTAATGAAAACTTTACGAGCATGAAATGACCTATTTAAAAGTATTTGGTCATGATCTGGAGGGCACTCTTTTACCTGTATCTAGACCTTGTCGAAGCTCCTTGATTTTATTAGTTGAACCAGACTTTCGGTAAATGCCTTCTGTATACAGTCCATGCATTTCAATGTAGTTTATGAGCTTTTCCACCACTAAAGGAACAGTTCGGTCTTCACTGGTCAAACGGGACAGTTCAACTCCAAACTGTCGAGATGACAGCTCTGGATCATACTAGACAGAAGATAATTTTTTGTTTCCAAATGTATTCAAACATCTTTAAACATGTTTAGCCAATTCTTGAAGAGGAACTACTTTTTATTTCCCTGAAGTTTTGTGAGCATAGTTACAAGAGTTGGGAGAAAAGGAATTACAGTTAAATAAGTATAAATAAATAAGGTATTAGTTTCAATACTCTCCCACTGAGAATCCCCAAAAGAAAATAATGAAGTGGGAAAAAAAAATAAAATAATGGAGTGGAGAATGAAGGCAGTGGCAAAGGGCTACTACTTCCTCCTTTCCTGTCAAAAATCTCTTCAAGGAAAGGTGAGATTTGGGTGTGGGAGAGGGGGTTGGATTTTGAATGTAAACATTTACCAAATACCACCAGAAAATCTACTGATTTGATATGAATTAGGGTTGTCGATAATTTCTGAAACATAAGAATGCTTTGGTGTATATGTAAACTTTATACAAGTTTAACTTTCATAACTCAAGGCAGAGACACATACAGATTGGCCCGTGATTAGTCTTATAGCTTTATAAATTGACTTTAATAGTTTGTCTGATATCATACTTTATTAACTATACCTTATGTGACTGCAAAATAACAGCTCATTCTCAAGATTATTTGAAGTGATTCACAGAAAAGAAAAATGTCAGGTATTATCTCTAAGACTGAAAACCTTTTTGTAAATCTCTTTCTTTTCTTCTCCTGCACCATTCTCCTTCCCTAATACAAAGTGTATACACCCCACTTTCTTCTTCACCCTGCATCCAACCACAGTTGCCAAGTTCTTTTAGTCAAACAATATACCCTCTCTATTTTTTCTTTTCTTTTCTCAGTATGATGACCCTAGTATGAATCTATGTAACTCCCCAATTGGACTATTCCAATAGCTTCTTGACCAGTTCCCCACATTGATTTCCTCCCCTTTAAATATTAATATAATCTATAGTGTATACAATCTATTATCCTCAAAAAACTTCAGTGGTTAATTAGTATACATCAAAATAAAGTGCAAACACTCCTGAGTCTGACATTCAAGACCCTACTTGGAACTGATCCTAATTTCTCCTTCCAGTCTTACATTCATACATTTGTCATTTATGTGCTGGGTATCAGGGAAATAAAATCAAGTCAGAGACAATCTTTCCTCTAAAACTAATAGTGTTATTGTGTGGCGATAAGTAAAACAGTAAGCAGATTTATTATGCATTAAAGAACCACAGAAGAGAGGCAGCTAGATCAGGAAAGATTGGGCTGGATAACAAACTAATGATCTTGAAAAGACCTGATGTTTAACCTTAGTGTTGGAAAGCAAGCAGTTCATAAGTAAAGAACGCAAGAAGTCCTTTTCCATACAGGAAACAAAGAACTATAAAGTTGGGCAAAGCGAAGTAGCTAAGGGGAGCCATCAGAGAATTTTAAATAGGGAAAGATATAATCAGTTGATTAGTTTGCATCAGTATTATCAATATTATTTTGCTTCATTCATCTACGTACTCTGCATTCCATCATTTAATTATCAGAGAATTAATTTCACATTAATTTTGAAGCACATTAAATTATCTTAATGTCAGACAACATCTCTGAAAAAAAGTATTTCTAGATCTGAGGCAGAATAGAAAGGACACTTACTTTTGGAATATTTAGAGGACAAATTAAAATTTTTGTATTGTCACTACATGAACTTGGCTAAGTTATTATTTCATTTTCAGTAAGAATACCACTTCTCTACCTCAGAAGGTTGTTGTAAAGATTAAGTTGAACATACACAGCATGGCACCTATGGCAAATACTTAATAAATTATTATAGAAACAAAATATAATAATGCTTGCTACAATGATTAAAAATAAAATAAGTGGTAGTCAAATGTTTTGCCATCATCGTGATATCCACACAATCTATTTAAATGTATGGCTCTCCCTATGGCATTACAAATGTTAAGATTGTGAAAGAAAAAAAAAAACCCAAAACTTAAGAATATTAAACAAAAACTTTAAAAATAATTTGATTTGAAACCAACTAATGTAAAGCACACTTGCTTTATATTCTATTTCTTGAAATTAAGGGACAAATTAATTTTACTATTTTCAACTGAAAAAAATTTAAGTTTCTATAGTTATTTTCCCTCCAAATTAATGTCAATGTGTACTTTAAAAAAATCTTTATTGAAGTATGATCTACATAAAGTGTACAAATCCTAAGTATGTAGCTTAACAGATTCTCACAAAGTAAATACACACTTGTTACCAGGACCAAATTAAGAATTAGCGTATTATCAACAGTCTAAAATTCCCCCAAGTCCTTCTCAGCCACTATGCCCTTCACTCTTCACAAATAACCAGTATCTATACTTCTATTACTATAAATTAGTCTTACCTGCTTTTCGAATATTATATAAATGAAATCATACAATATGTACACCATGAGTTAGTTTCATCTAATTTTAAACTTTATTTAAATGGATTAACACCGTACATACTCTGGCTTCTTTCAATCAACATTTTGTTTGGGAGTACCAATAATGCAATTAATCTCATTGCTATATACTATTCTATTATACAAATATGCCACAATTTATTTATTCATTCTACTGCTGATACATATTTAGGTTTCTTCCAGTTTGGGGATATTTCATATAATGTTCATTATATGATTATTCTTACTAAAGTTTATCTATTTTCTTACTCTTTTCCAGGAGTCAAAATTTGGCTTTGTAGATTTTCCTCTAGTGCACAAATGCTTTTGATTTCATTTATTTTATTATTATCTTCCTTCTACTGTCTTTGGGTTTAATTTGCTGGGTTTTTGGGTTTTTTTCCCTACCTTGTTGAGATGACAGTTTAAATCATTTCCAGCCTTGTTCCTTTTCTAATATATGTACTTAAAGCTATAAATTTTTCTTTTAGCACAACTTTGACGGTATCTTACCTTTACTATATCATATTCATATCATTTAGTTCAAAACATTGTTCCATTTTTATTGTGATTTAGAAATACATTGCTTAATTTCCCCACATTTGAGAATCATCTAGTTATCTTTTATTGATGTATAGCTTAATTCCACTGTGGTCAAAGAAAATACTCTCAATCCTTTGAAATTTGCAGGCATTTGCTTTATGGCCCAGCATATGATCAATTTTATCGTATGTTTCATGGGACCTTGAAAAGAATGTGTATTCAGCAGTTGTAGGATACAAGGATCAATATATGCCCATTATGTCAAATTTTTCATATCATTTGCATCCTTACTGAATTTTGTCTGTCAGGTATTAAAGCTATAATATTAGAGGCTTATAAAGTTAGAATTTTTATAACTTCCTGATGGGTTCACCCTTTTATTATGAGACATCTTTACCTGAGTAATACTCCTTGCTTTAGTGTACACTTTAATATTAGTATAACCATACCGCCTTTCTATTGATTAGTTTTTGCATGCTACTATTTCTATCCTTTTGCTTTCAACCTTTCTATATTTTTATGTTTGTCTTTTGTAAACAGCATATCACAGAGATTTTCCCATTGATTTTAACTTTATTTGGAGTTACTTACTCTTTTAACATTTAATGTAATTGCCAGTATATTTGGATTTGTATCTATCAATCTGCTCTTTATTTCCTTTGTCCAACCTGTTTTGTGTTTCCTTTTCTCTTATTTCTTCCCATCCTTTACATTAATCAATATTTTTTGTTTTTCCTCTTTACCATCTTTATTAGTGTTTAAGTTATATATTCTTTTATTACTTTTCTAGTGGTTACTTTAGAAATTATAACAAATATCCATAATATATGTAAGTCTAATATATTGTTAGCACTTTTACCACTTCCCAGATGATACATGGACCTTACAATATTTTGACTCCACTTAACCAACTTTTTTGTGTTGCTGTTGTCATGCATTTTAATTCTATATATACTTCAAGCCCCAGAAAAAATCATGTTTTCAATCAATATACATTTATATTTTTACATATTTTTACTCTTTCCATTGTTTTTCATTCCTTCCTGTATTTGTTTCCATTTGAGACCATTTTCCTTTTGCCCGGAGAACCTCCTTTAGCATTTCTTTTCATACAAGTCTGCTGGTAAGCAATTCTGACTTTTTGTTTGTCTGAAAATGTCTTCACAACACTTTCACTTTTGAAGGATATTTCCACTGGGTACTGAATTCTGCATTGGTCTTCTTTTCCTATAACACTTAAAGGATGCCACGCCACTGTTTCTTGACTTCTATCATTTCTGTTCAGAAGTCAGTTGTCAGTCTTTTCATTGCCACTTTAGCCAATATTTATTTTTTTCTTTTCTGACTGCTTTTAAGAAATTTTCTTTTTCTTTTCTTTAGCCTTCTTCGTATTTGTCCCATTTTAGGGTAAAAGTGCTTTATGAACCTGTGACTTCATGTATTAGCTACTATCTCTCAAATATTGCTTCTTCCTTGTTTTCTTTCCTTTCTTCTTAGACTCTGATTACATAAATTTAGGAACTTTTGATCCTTTTCCCTATGTCTCTCATGCTTATTTCCTCATTCTTTTTGTTCTCCACGTCAGGATATTTCCACTGACCCAGCTCACCAGTCTTGTCTTCTGCTATGGTCATTAAAACTATCTTTTGAGTTTATAATTTCAACTGCATTTTTTATTTCTAGAATTTCCATTTGATTTTGTTAACATACATGTTTAAATATGTACAGTTGTCCCTTAGTATCCATGGGGGATTGGTTCCAGGACGCCACTTGGATAGCAAAATCCATGGATGCTCAAGTCCCTTATATAAAATGGTGTATCATCCACATATAACCTACATACTTCCTCCCATATACTTCAAATCATCCTTAGATTACTTATAATACCTAATATAATCCCTACACATCACTTCATTCAAGCAGATTCGATGTAATACTTGGTGAGTGACAAATCCAAGTTTTGCTTTTTGGAACTTTGTGGAATTTTTTCCTCCCGAATATTTTCAACCTGTAGTTGGCTGAATCCACAGATATGGAATCCATGGATACAGAGGGCAGACTGTATTTCAGTTCTTCTATGAACTTCTCTATTATTTAAACTTAACTAGTACTTAAATATAGTAACCAAAATTTTTTAAGACTATGTATTAATATCTGGTAATTTTATAACTGGGTTATCTATGAGTCTATTGATGTTGCCTATTTATTTTTCTCTTCATCTCATTTATGCCTGATATTACATATGAAAAAATTGTGACAGCTCGAAAGGATGTTATCTCTCTTTAAAGAGGTTTCACCCTATTCTCTCTCATGGGTGGCTTATTAGAATAAGGAAAGGATCACCTTAATTCAATCGAGGACTGCCTCAAAGCTGGTTTACCGTTTTTATTAAGCTCAATCTGTCAATAGTTCACCCCTATTTCTAGAGTGTAATTCTTCAGGGGTCTCATTGAGAGTCTCGGGTATTGACTAGGGTCCCCCTCTTTGATGATAAATATTGTAATTCCAATTTTTCTCTACTTGGCACTGTGAAACTGCAGAAAACTCTAATTTTCTTTTCTGATTAGCTTCTTAGCCTTTTGCCCTATACAGCTTAAGAATTTAAAAATGTCTTGAGGGGAAAAATCTCTTCAATTTCAGGCCCACTTCTCTAAATGACTGAATCATGGTCCCTCAAGTCTTGGCAGTCCCAAACTCCAATTTTTGTCTCCATAGTCCTATGAAATTGCTAAAAGCTCTTCTGGCTTTTCTGACTCTTAAATGTGGCCCTCTGCCCAGAATATTGCTTTCTTGTCCTACAACAAAAGTTGAAAAATTTCCACTAGGAGAAAAGTATCTCACTTTTTGGATATAGATTAATCCACTATGCTGCATTCACTTCTCTCTAGGATCTAGTCCCCTAAAGTCCAATTTGCCTGGGAAGCTCCCTGATGCTTGCCAACAGACTTTTTTAGGATTGATCTGCCACAAGATACTCCATCTTAGCTGGAAGCAAATGTCTCACTCAATTTCACTGTATAATATTTTAAGTCCTGACCAAATTTCTCTCTGTATTTTGCCATGATTTGTCTATTAATTTGGAACAGATGAAAATTCTATACATGGGATGCAAACATATGCACACATATTTATACTATAGTTCAGATGTGCATAATATTGTAAGTATTATTGGTATGTGATTAATAAATAAGAAAATATTGTGATTATACATCAATAAAAGCCAGATATTATTAAAAAATGATTGTTTTAGGTATCAAAGAGTACTTATTCAGTATCTTTTAGATCTCTATGTACCCAAATACAAATATGTAAAAACACCAACTATGCTGATGAACTTTGTTGTTCATATTTAAATTTGTTCATCTTTAATTATAGCCTACTACCTAAGGACAATTCCTTGGAAGACTTAAGAGTGTTTAAGGAAGTGGGAAACTTTTAAAAGCAGTGTTTTTCAAATTGTGGCTTATGAAATTAAAATAGTAGCTCACATACAGTAAAGGTAATATAGTTCCATGAAAATCAGTTCAGTTATGTACATACATATAGGGATATGTGTATGCTGGAGCATGATATAAAACATATTTCTTACTGAGATTTGTGGTCAAAAAGTTTGAAAACCATTATTCTATATAAACTAGCAAAGAGGCCTTGATTTCTTTCTATAAGGCACAGAAAACCCAACAGATCCGTTACATATTACTGATAGGTGATGACTTCTTACCTTTTTAGAGCACCTGGCTGTGGTCTTCAGACAGCACTTCTTATGGCAAGCATACTTGCATACTGAAGGGGTTAAGAATATAGCATTTTTACAAGTCTGCACATCAATGGTAAGAATTAATCAAGTTTATAACTTCATTTTGGATGTAAGTTTTTTCTTTAAATCTCAGACTGCTATAATACAATATATACATATGTTTTGTACTATCTTATAACTAAAAAGAATTTTAACCTATTCTCTTGAGTATAGTGAAGTTGGAAAATATGCCTAAAATTTCTAGCCACTGTCAATGAAAAATATTTTCATTTCTTAAGACTGCCCGTCCTGTTCTCTATACTATCCCCCCTCCAAATTGCAGCAGGGTATTTACCTTTGTGGTTTGATTCAGAAATTAGTGTTCATGTTCCCTCACATATATGCTCTACAACCTGCTAAAATGCCAAAAATACCTATTAAGAATCATTCCTATGGATAAGGAAAGTATCACTGTCAAAGACCCTTTCTGAAATGAAAACAAATTGGGTAGCATATTAAGATATAAGAAAAGTCTTATTTATTGTTTCTAAAGGTTCAGAATAGAGCTCTAAGGAACCAGATAATAAAGAATATCAGTTGTGTTTGGGAAAATGAGGTAAAGAAAAGGTTCAGAGCAAAAATAATTTATTGGAGTGTAGACAGCAGGGTGGCCGGGCAGTTGATGAGCAGGAAAAGACATATTAAGGATACTGAGAACACAGTTGATCTAGGTCATCTGGCTATACCAGTTCTGGCTTCTGCATACCAACATCTGAATATACTTTTTTGAGTTTCTCAAGTATAACTTGTGGGGCTTTCAAGGCCAAGATCAAGTAGGGGGAGTCCATGTCATTCTACGGGTAAAAGCACCAGGATAATAACAAAGCAAGTTAATTAATTCTATTAAGAAAGCAAATCAAACCAAACCTGTCATAGTCATAAAAAAGCAAATTCTACAAACTTTCAGCTTGAAGTCACAGAAGAAATTACTCTAAACATACGAGAATCAGATTAAGCAGTCAAGTACATTTCAAACTACTTCCTATTTTCACTCTCATGATAATTTTTCAGACTACTGATAATTAAACAATAGGAAAACTGCTGTCAAAACATGGAACATGTGGATATATCCACTATATATAGTGAACATAACTATTATCCTTGTTGTCACAGTGGAATAAGTTCTTCCTTCCTAATATTTCTTTCATTCAGTTCTAGCTCACTAGTAAAAGCAAAGCCTCACAGATTTAATGACAGCACCAGAGCAGATGTATAAAACAAAGGGAGTTGAAGCTAAAAACGCCCACTATAAGCCAGAACTAAGTTGATCTACAAAGTCTCTACTCACATTTTAGGATTTATATATTCTGTTGAAAGGACTGCAATAGAAAAAGTACCTTTCTTGCTATAATGTAAAAATTTGTTCGTTCATCCACACATCCATCTATACAGGTCCATATACTCAACAAATATTTATTAAAACTTATTATGTGCCAGAACTGTTCTAAGCACTGGTGATATAGAAGAGATAGATAAGTTTCATGACTTTATAGAGTATATATTGTAGTGGGATAGACTGAAAAACAAGAAAAATGAATACTTACTATAATTTTGGGTGGTGATAAGTGCTATAAAAAGTATTAAATCCGAGTAAAGGGATAGAGAATTTGGGGACAGGGTGGCATTTTAGATAGAAGAGTAAAGAAAGAGCTCTCTGAGGAGGTGACATGGGCGTGTAGACATGAATTAAACTGAAATACGAAGCCATACTAAAATTTGGTAGAAGAGCATTTTAGACAGAGTTAGCTGCAAGTACAAAGCTCTCACTGACCAAGTAACACCAAAATATCTGGTTTGGATACAAAGAAGAGGTGAAGGAGAGTACAGTGAGAGATGAGGCTAAAAAATTAGGCAGTGTGAATTACTCCTTTATGTTAAAGAAGATATAAGAAAATTCAAGGAAATAGAAATGTCAAGTGGTTTACAAAATGTTCTCAAAGATCTCTCATACTTACATTTGCAAACAGAGGCTCGGTCCATTATCCATATCAAAGAAGAACAGTATTCACAGTATGTAGGGATGCTATATTGGGTGGCCTTAAAGATGTGACCATTGTGCTCTTCCACCTGAATGAAAAAATTTAGCTGTTTACATTAAAGCCAACACAGTAAATGCTGCCCTAATGTGGTCAGCCAATGGAAAATCCTTCAATCCCTTATTAAGTCTTCACTGGACACTTATTTCAAGGAGACAATTATGATCTTTTGAGAAAGAGAGTAAAAATAAAATATATGGTCCCCTCCTTCAAAAAGCTAACACTCTATATAAAAATGACAAAATTATATGAAAAACAGAAAGCAATGCAACCAACACATAGCTGCTGTCTTACAGGACTCTAACTCAGCATGTTAAATTAAAAGCAGCTCTACAATAAGTTTTT